>MEHQ01002038.1:832712-864264 GCA_008828725.1 Saccharina japonica
TTGCTCTACGCCACTGTGTTTCTCTCCCATTCCCTTTGGGCCAGTTACTGTTTCCTGCCTCCCCTTACCTTCGTTCACCCTAGGACTACGTCTTAGATTCGCTATTCCATTAGCTATACATACCCTCCACCCTAGTCTTCTAACCCATGCCGACACTTGTTCTGTCTCTAATCTCTGCCACTCCATGCTCGCTTTCGGTTTAAGTGTGACTCGAAAATGCTCTCCCTCCCTTTCTACTTGTCCTAATGCAAAGCAGTATAGTCCTACTTCGTCGCACTTCCTCTTGAACTCTATTCTCGTCATGTCGCTAGGAACTCCGAATACCAGCACTACTAGTACTTTACCCTTCCAGTCTTTCTTACTCCACCTACCCTGCCTCACCGTTTTTCTCTGAATCTCTTCCGAGACTATCTCCAGCTTGTTTTTGTTCGTGTTTGTAGTGGGAAATGTTCAAGTTACTGGGACTTCCCAATCCTAGTACTCGTTGAGGGTCTGGTGTCTTTCAGTTATTTTGCCGGCGCACCACACTAAATAGTGTTTCCAACACAGGCGGCGGGGGGGGGGGGCATTTAATCAATTAATTTTGCGAAAGGGGGAGAACTGTATCACGACTACCTTACTCAGTTGCATTGTATATATTGTGGAAAGAGTGTGCAAAATACCTTCCCGCAATCGGTACTAACCTTACTCTTGGGGTCACATTCGCCTCCTTCCACATGAATAGGTTGCTCCGGATAACGTTTGACACTCTATTCGGCACGAGTCGACGAGCGAAGAACGGGCTGAACTACTTCTCCAGAATAAAAATGCAAAGCATACATACCGCAGTGTGGGGAGGGATGATAATAGAGTCTGCTACGTACGTACGTGACCCCGCGGATCTGAACCCCTCGACTATTAATATGGAGGGGGAAGAAAGAGAAAGAAGGACCAATACATGTTACGTAGCAACCGCGGGATACTGTGGCAAATCGGTGGGATACAGTGGCATACCGTGACCGTGGGGAAGTCGGCGTGACGCTGCTTGTTTGCAGACCGCTGCTTGAACAGGTACGTGTCGAAACGTACACTTGAAAAAAGCTAAGAGTAGATGGGATGAAAGAAGCAAAGATGTGTATCATACGACGACCGTTTGTTGTTGTTTTGGTTGTTGTCGTCCACACGTTAGTCAGCTCGTCCACGGAATCTCGTCTTTTT
This sequence comes from Saccharina japonica, assembly GCA_008828725.1. Classification (NCBI taxonomy): domain Eukaryota; class Phaeophyceae; order Laminariales; family Laminariaceae; genus Saccharina; species Saccharina japonica. Next base: position 833,910 of record MEHQ01002038.1, read on the forward strand.
TAACCCAAAAACTTTTTTGAGTTGAAAAGGCCTACGTTAAGTTAAACAAAATCGAAAAACAAAAATAGTACCTATCGTACGTAGGTACTAGGCAGAACCGCAAACCCGAAAAAAGAATCTCCGAAAATAATTTTTGTTCTGGTCTCCAACGGAACGAGTTCCTATAAAATAGCTATATGAGTTGGATGACGAAAAGTCACCACCCATAGGAACTCGTTGGCTAGGTAGTACTACAGTAAGTTGCAGCGATCCCAATATCCAATATCTGACCATTCATCTGGGTTTCTTAGTTCGTTGAAGGCTTCTTTGCAACGGTGTGCGCATTTCCCCCGCGAGATCACTCGTTCAGAGATGGAGAGAGACCGCAGAAGTAATCGTAGTAGTGGTACTCCTACTACTACTACTGCTACTACTACTACTACTATAACTACTACTACTATTACTACCACTACCACTACTACCACAATTACTACTCCTCCTACTACTACTATTACTACTCCTACTATTTACTACTACTACTACATGGGCTGTGATTTGTCGACTAGTTAATAGTTGGCAATAGTCGGCGAGGTATTTCAGGTAGTTGCGTGCGGTACTGTGCCGAACTCAGCTTTTTTATTACTTCAGACTGCCTCGGATTATGTGTTTCTGTTATTACGCATAGAGGAAGTAGCGAAACTCAAAAAGTAATATACTCGGCTCCAACTAACCCCGCTAATCAAATTGATTCCACTAATCCAACTGACCCAACCAATGCAACAAGTCCCAACTGATCCAACTAATCCAACTAACTGGTACGATAAGGGGGCATATGCTATATACCCCCAGTTTTCCCTTCTGCGTTAACGCCACTCGTGCGTGTAGCTCTGTATGAGACACCACTCCGGCCGCTGACCCGTTATTTTTATCTTACACAGAAATACCGGCGTGAGACACTAGGGGGGGCGATACGAAAAGTAAAGTTGATAGTGGCTGGCCCAGCTCGTAACATTGTGCAGATTTTACATCACAATCCAACGTCGAAGCTTGTGTTTCCTCACCTACCTCCATCTGGCAGCTAGCGGCGACACAGCTCAACGTACACAAACTGGATTTGAACAAGAAAAACTGTTGGCACCAAGAAGAAAGAAACAGCTCCATGGCTGTGCACATCGCGAAAACCATATATATATACTTCGTGTATGGTAAGCTCAATAGCTTAACCCCTTAAGAACTGGTCCCATGTTTGTAGGGCCAAAATACTTGGAATTAGTATGGGATAAGTTGTTCAGTTCTGAATGGGTTAAGCCCCAACTAAAAAAGGGTAAATCACTCGACTTAGTGGCTCTGCGCGGCTGAAAACCAACAACCAAAGAGTGAAACCCCCTTACAATATACCTGGTATACGACCACCGGTCGGAAGTCCACCCAACTTAAGGCCCTAACTGCTACGTACAACAACAATAATAGTGATTTTTTTTTTTTTAAATGCTAACGCATGCTACGGTAGAGGTACACCATTCTTGCCTTCTAAGGGTGGTCACTTGAGGAGCCCTATATACTTCACCCAGAAACTGGTTTGGGAGAAAAAAAACATTGCCACCCGATTTGCCATTCCCACGGCCTAGGTCTAAAATGTGACTTTCTGCAAGACAAGAATGGGAAGATTCCGACGGTTTGATGTTAAGGAGCCCCGTCGTCCAGAATTTTTTTCAGCCAAAAAAAGGTATACCTTATACCTCCATCGTACCACGTGTGTGTCTGCTTACCCTCGGTTTGAACATCCACCGAGTAGCGGAGGTACTCGTCGCCGGCAGTCCACCCGACGTAGTAGCCGCCGCTTCCGTTGTCTTTGATGTCGACGTCTTCCCCAAGGCGGAGGGCCTGCGACGGTGTGGAAACCCGCAACCCGTACAGCAGTATCATACGCGCATTCTAGCTACTACAGCAGTGAGTGGTCGATCGCGAGGATATAGCATACAACGCTGAAAAAAAAATGGAAATACCACGCAGCTAGCTACGTAGCAAAGCTGAATATCGATCGGTCGGGAGAATTCACAGCTGACGGTGTGTCTTAGTTTATTAGAAAATGAGGCATGCAACGATAGGGGGAGGGCCTGCCTACGGCGACATGGAAACCCGCAATCTGTACAAGAGAACGCACATTCCACAAAATGAGGCGTAGTGCGATAGGGGGCTGTGCCTGATCTACCCCAAGGAGGTGCATGGGGTAAGGGTGTATGAAATTAGTTAGCTGATGACTTGAAGCTCATCCCACGGTCGGAAGGGATTGTAGTACAGGCTCCAAGTTTTTGTGACCGGAGTTGAGCTTCTCAAGTGAGTTAACTTTGCTACCCACCGGTCAGAAATATATGTTTAACCCGTATGTTTGTTTTGAGGACTACTGTACTCGTAGGTCATCCATCCGTGTGAAGGTTTGGGTCAGTGATGTTCGTATCGATCGCAGTAAGCGACCCTCTGCCATCATAGTGTCGGGTTACATTAACCCATTCAGAACTGCAAAACTTATCCCACACTACTGTAGTTCCAAGTAAGTTTGTCCCCAAAAATTGGGGACCGGTTCTTGAGGGGTTGCTGTAATTTTCTTGAGACTTCAGACGGGGGGGGAAATTGATGATATATACCAAACGCGACGGTTACAGCAACGGACACTGCGTGATTTGGTGGGATGATACGAAACCGGTGTCCGAGCGACAAACGCAAGGCGTCGTGCCCCCACGACGCGTATCGTGATCCTAGTGGTGGTAGCATAGTGCTGGGCACCCAAGCAGCTCGTAGAGTTCATGCTACGGCAGAGGTATAGAGGTAGAGGTAGCACTTGACCCCTTGAGCCTTGAGAACTGGTACCCCCCGAATTTGGGGGCAAACTACTTGGAATTAGTGTAGGACATTTTTTTCGGTTCTGAACGGGTTAAGACACATGCTACTACTGGGGTCCATAGTAAATAGGACCTTCTTTTTACTCAAAAACCTATATGTTTTTCAATTTTTACTAACAATATTTGGTTTTATTTACTACGGTCCCCCGTAATAGGGTAGAGGTGTAAGCACGATGTTTTTGCCTCATAAGGGTGGTCACTTATCACTTGAGGAGCTCTGTACCTCGCCCAGAAACTGATTTGAAAAAAAAAAAACTGTTATTACTACGTACTCGGTGAACAATACGATGGACTACGAAGGGTGATCACTTGAGGAGCTCTGTCTACAGTATATCGCAAGAGACGAGAACGAAAATTCGACGATTTTGGGTCAAGGGAGTCCGGTAGTTCAGAAACTGTTTCAGCCAAAAAACGGCACGGTACCTCTACTCGTATCGTAGCACGTGCCCTAAGCTTGATGAGATTGTGATAATCACTTGAATATAGTATAGGACATTCATCTCATACCTCAACTCCCCAAAACACTGATTTCGAGAAACGCCATGATAGAGCGCGACCCCGATGGATAATCCCGAAGCTTACGTTATATCACGAAAAAGAAACGCAAAGTACTCTTTATGGCATTGTAACGATGCTGGGCCCGGGAGTTCGGCCATTCAGACCTATTTTGGCCTAGACAACGCTGCGTACCTCTCTATCGTACATAGCACGCATCGTAGACGGTTTCATAACGCCAACGTCAATATCGTTGCTTTGGTCACTACCCCTTGTATCCGTTGTGTCCCTTAAACGGGGCCCAAATGCCCTTAACGGGGTTCTGTTGTCCTAATAAGGGGTCTCATTTTCCTTAAACGAGGTCCCAAGAGCCTTAAAATGGACCCCAAGGTCCTTAAGAGGGGTCATACTGGCCTTAAAAGGGATCCAATATTCCACAATGCTACCTATCTACAGTACCGTAGCACGCATCGTAGACGGAATCATAACACCGAGGTGGATATCGTTGCTTTGGTCGCTATCTCTTATATCCCTGGTACCGCTTGAACGGGGCCCCAAATACCCTTAGAGGGGTTCCATTGTCCTTAAAAAGAGTCGCATTGTCCTTAAAAGAGGCCCCAAGAGCCTCACAAGGGGCCCCAAATACCTGAAAAGGGGTCCCACTGTCCACAAGGCTACCTGTATATCGTACATAGCACGCATCGTAGACGGTTTCATAACACCGACGTTAATATCGTTGCTTTGGTCGCTATCCCTGATTTCCCTGGTATCCCTTGAACGGGGCCCCAAATGTCTTAAAAAGGGTCCAATTGTCCCTACAAGGACCCTAAAAGGGATCCAAGGGACTTAAAAAGGGGTCCTAAAGGCCTTACAAGGGGTATCATTGGCCTGTAAAGGGGTAATATTGGCTCTTAAAAAGGGTCATTCCCAAAGGGGTAAAAATATCGTTGAGTTCGCACAGGGGTGTGATATTTTGCTTCACCGCTCGATTTTTTCCGAAACGCCAACGTTGCCAAAATACCGAAATAAGGCGACGCACGCATGTTACGATAGAGGTATACCGTTTTTTGGCTGAAACGATTTCTGAATGACCTATTAAAGGCTCCTTAAACCAAAATCGGCGGAATTCCGTTTTTTTTTTCTTGCAATATTTTTCGTTGCATACCTACTGTACACCGGGTATATAGCGCTTTTGTTTTCCTCCAAAATCAGTTTTTGGGGGAGGTATAGAGCTCCTCAAATAATAAGTCACCACCCTCCGAAGGCAGAAAATAAATGGTGCACCTCTCTCTACCTTAAGGTAGCATGCGCCTAATCGGAGAGTTTCATTCGTGTGATGCTATGGTTTTCGTAGTGTACTGAGGCCGTGATGGGATTGTTCGTCGGGATATGTAGCACTTTGGTGTTTTCCTCGGAGATAAGGTTTGTTTCATGGTGATCCTCGCGTGGCCAACCTCTCAGAAACAAAATTGTGCACCTCTTCAAAACCGTAGCAGCATGCGTCTTTATCGAAACACGAACTGTTCGACTTTAGGTAGCACCATTAACGTTGTTGTTGTTGTTGTTATTGTTGTCGAGAAAAAAACAAAACGAGCACCGACAAACGATTCGCACACTCTCCTGCGCAAAACCTCAACGCTCTTTAGTGGGTACGTAGCAAGGTGAGGTACCCGTCCGATTGTGGGGCGAGCGGTATGTCTGTCTGTGCTCCTTCTCACCCCTCCGCTGTTCCCAGGGCTTGTGTCGTGGTATCCCACGCCTTCCCCTCCGTAGTCGAACTCCTCGGCTTCTACCGTCCCGGGGACGACAGCCAACACGCCAAGGTAGGTTCCGCTCGGTACCGTAGGAGCAGGTGTTGGGGTTGGTACTGCGTCAATGTCAGTCTATTGTGGGGCGGGGGGTGGGGGTAGTGGTTGAGGGGGGGTACTCATTTTTCGCTTGCCTCAGTCATTTGACCATTGACCACGCATCCCTTTCGAGACGGTTGGGGGTTAGGGGGGAGAATAGGGGTTAATGTTAAGGCATTAGTCCGTTGAGCTACTGGTAAAAGATTAACCAATCATCTATAGTACCCAATCTAACCCTGGAACGGACCGGATATACGGATCGACGCGTGTGTGCAACACGCGGTTCCTATTTATGGGGGTCCAGAAGTGTTTTCAGATTCTTGGCATGAGGAAATTCGCTATTCTTCAACAAGCGTTTCCGTGATGGTCGTGAGATTCGAGCTCACGACCACTACAACCCATGTCCTGCCGACGACGCCTTTTGTTAGGGCAATAGTCCGTTGGGCTACAACTTGCAACAGGTGAACCAATTATCTACCCAAGCTAAGTATTATAACACTTCAGTAAGGGCAGGCTTTGGCGTCGATGCTCGGACCCATCCCACGGGTGTGGGAGTAGCAATGTTGGGCTCAATACTGTCCAACTCGTTGACCTCCCTGAGGTGCCCCAACTACCAGATCGTATGGCAATTTTACTATCACGAGGGACAATAGTAAATAGAACCTACGGAACACACAAACACCTATATATATTAACCTTTGTTTACTCATAAATGTGTGGTTCTATTCACTATGGCCCCCCGCAATACTGTATACGTTTTGGGACTACGTAGAGCGTAGACACTATGTCGGTCGGGTCGCCCCCAAGAAAAAAGCTTTTCGGGTGGGAATGAATCAATGGGTTGAGCTACGCACTGTGGATTAACTCAATTTTACGAAAATGGGACTGGTACTTGTTTTGTTCATGAACACAAACTTTAAATTTATCCATACTACAATAATTTAAGACGTCGATTCGTTTTCACCTACGGGTATGTCTGGGCGTGGAGGTCGGGGTTTGATTGAGGGGGGTTGGGGAAGGTTGGAGGTGGAGGGGGGGGGTAGGGGGTGGGGCGCGTGGGGTTAAGCACAGGGCGAGGGGTGACGGTGGGGGTGAGTGTGGAAATTAGGGTCGGGACGGGGTCGGGGGTGGTGATGGGGGGGTGAGAGTGATGAGGGTGCGTGCACAGTGGGACGGGGGGATCAACCGGGGAGGTCGTAGCACGTATCACGACCCCTCGTCACAGGTCTCCTAACTTCCTATGGCTGCTCGCTTCGGAGGAGCTGTTTGACTCGCTGACGCCCGACAGTGAGCAAGGGTACAGAGCGAGAAATAGATGCTGATTCGACCCCAACGATATTTGGTAGGTGTACCGAGGCGAGTAACCCCGCCAACTAGTGCTACAGGCGTGTGTCCCCAAACGTTGGACCGCTTTCGTTGCACGCCTCCATCATCATGAGCAATATGCAGCTCGAGGCGTGTCAATCACCTCTCTACAGCATCACTACTAGTACAGTATGTCCGTGCCGCGTTTAGAGGTGGCACCTATTCTTATTCAGGCTCCTCGCTTGCTTCAACAAACTATATATTATGTCTATTTATATACACGAAGTATATATGTATATTTAAAACATTAAAAAAAAAAAACAGCTGTGAGATCGAGGATATCGTCGAAAATTCGAAACTCATATTTGAAAGAGCTGAGTGTGATACTTCGATCGCGCGTATATATCTCACCCGGCGACCGACTTTGATACACTTTCTAAGCTGGGCAGGACATACAAGCCCATGGGATCGGTATCAATCTAACGAAAAGCAATAATACTATGGTGCGTGATACGTTAGAGTTACGTGTAGCACCTAACCTCTATCAGGCCCCCCTCTGACTTTACGTCGTTATACACGTATACGAAGTAGCACTTCACCCAACATCCGGCTTTATGAGACACATTTGTTCAGCTAAACCTGATACAAAGTACAAAACCAAATGAGCTTGCAAATAGCAACATGCAGGGCACATCGAATGCCAATATATTGGGGAACTCCTCCCTCAGTTGGGGAGTCTCCAACAATGAGAACGTGTTTGGGGCCCCGAAACGCGATGCCCTGCGTACCACCAGCCAAGTGCACGTTTCACGATCCAAGTGTTCGAGAATAAGTTGGCGTGTTAGTGCTGCCGTTTTCTGCTGGAGTTAGTGTGAAATCAATTTGTTTCCAGCTAGGAACTCCAGCCCAAAACCAACATTCATGTTTCTTTCACACACGCCTTGTACCACTCCTGCTGTACCACAGGAGAGCCGTCCGCAACGTTCGTCCAACCCTCCCTTGAGCATCCCTACAAGTAGCGGCACGCGACCCACTGACTAACCTCGTCGTGATTGCAGTAGAGGTCGCACGCGGGCCGGCTGGCAGCCCAGTAGAGAGCCCAGGACCTCAGGAGTCCATCATCCACTCCGCTGATGCTGCACACACCGCGTTAAAAAAAAACACAAAACAGAGAGTAAAAAAGCGCCCGCCCCGCATCATCATAGGAGCACATATATACGTATAATGTGTTTGTACTCCTCAGGCGGATTGGTAAAAAATAAAGCTTGAGATCACCACGTATTCGCCTTCCCAATGCATCTCGTGTGTCAGATCTAGCATAATCGTTCCCGTCGCAACAACAGCAGAAAAAGCTTTTTTGCTGCTACCTCGGCCGCGTGAGCACGTTGACCCGACCTGGCCTCACCCCCGAGAGAAGCAAGCAGGTGGAGATAGCCCCTCAGGGGGAGCCACACACACACACCCTTCCCCCGCCGGGTAGTGGGGGTCTCGGTATGCTTGTTATATTGAATACCAGGCAGCAGGCATATACTCGAAACATAAAGCACGTTTCCGGTAGACCGTGATTTAGGCAATCTAATGTAATCCTAGGCATTCGTTTTGATATATTTGTATTTGTGTAGAATCTGCATAGCACAGATCCAATCTGACTCTCGAGTGGAGCAGGTGCGCTGGAGATAGCCACCCGGGGAAGTCACCCCCCCCGCGCCCCGGGTAGCGTGGGACTTGCGCGAGCTTTACCTACTAACAAAAAAACTTGGGGGCTGTGCTGCGTGCCCGCCGGACTCGGACCAGTTTACGATCCACCCTACCCGTCGGGGCGTTGGTCGTCAAGAGTGATTCTACTGGGAATTTGAACGCAGGGCAGAATATTGTCGCTTGGTGTGTTATCCAGGCGCACTTGGATTGACTTTGGCGCGTTTTGGGGGGACTGCTGCTGCTGTACTCTAGCAAAAGGAAACGAAGAGACCGGCTTGTTATTGTAAGTACCCTTTTGGAATGTCCCTACAGTATAATCAACACAGAAAATGCACAAAAAAACTACCGTGGGCGGATGCCACCGAGAGATATCCCAAAACTAATTTTATCCGTAGGGACAAAACACAAGGTCACCGAGTCCACAGAACGTAGACACCTCCGCACCTTGCAGTTTGCGTGTGTGACATGTTTCCTCTTCGCCTTTAAGGGCCCATATTAACGAATACCTGGTATGAAATAAATTCAATTTGAAAAAACAAAAAACAAAATATCTTTCCATCGGTCAACACACGCATCAGCACCAAAGATGTCCCCCAAGGTCCTAATCTTTGGTGCTGGTGCGTGGGTTGACCAATGAAACGCGAACTTGAATTTTTATTTTTCCAAATTGGATTTATTGTATACTCGTTAAAACGGGCCCTAAGTTGGCGACTACCGTTAAATAACAGCATAAAAACGTGTGTATCCGTATGTTTGGTTCGGGACGAATATATGATAGCGCATCGAAATCTTGGTCGGGCTATAAGCGAACAAACTTCACCGAAGTCGTATTTCGGGTGAAATATCGGCTTAGCTCCCTCACTCATTTGAGCGGCTCAACGTGAATAAGCCACCGCCCCTGACGGGGTGCGCTACGATAGAGAGGTATCACGTTTTGGCTGAAATGCTCGTACGAATGAACGCGTTTCTTAACCCAAAATCGTTGCAAAAAAAAATAATTGTGTACATAGAGTCAGGCCATGGGATTGCTAAGGGCCCATATTTAACGAGTATAAAATACATTCAATTTGGAAAAAATAAAATTCAAATTCGCTGTTCACTGGTCAACACACGCACCAGCACCAAAGATTAGGATCTTGGGGTATAATCTTGGGTGGTGGTGCGGGTTCTGACCAATGAAAAGCGGATTGTTTTTTTTTTTTTTCCAAATTGTTTTTTTTTAATTCTTTGTTAAAACGGACCCTAATCGGGTAGCACTTCATTTTTGTCCAAAACCAGTTTTTTTTCTTACTTTAAGTATAGAGCTCCTCAAGCAAAGATCTCCTCAGAAAATGTACTGAATGCAGGTGCACCTCTACCTTAAGGTATGATACCATGCACCCTTTTTTGTTTCGTTTTTTGCACTCACAGCATCTCCTTGAAGGCGAAGTGCTTCTGCACCGTGGCGTAGCTCATGTACAGCACCGTCGCCCAGACCCCGTTGGCCGTTCCCACGACGGAGGAGAGTCTCTGCGTCCAGAACAATGGAACGCCCAAGAAAATGAGCAGAGTCAGGGTCGTGACAAGATAGTGTTGCACATCGGACCGATGACGATCCACGGTGTGTATGAATTTGATGCACGTATTAGTGACGTTTTCTTGTTGTTTGCCATACGAAACGTGGGCTGCATGAGATGGGCTCTGACGTTGACCACCTACTTCCTAGTTTGCTGGGTGCAATGTCTGTACGCTGCTGTAGTACAGATTCTGACCGGGACACCTGTCCTAGATCAAAGACGAATGCTCGGCGCCCGCCCTAAACGAACATGGTGCGCTACTGTAGACAGACAGACAGACAGACATACAGACAGACAGACAGACAGACAGACAGACAGACAGACAGACAGACAGACAGACAGACAGACAGACATACAGACAGACAGACAGACAGACAGACAGACAGACAGACAGACAGACAGACAGACAGACAGACAGACAGACAGACAGACAGACAGACAGACAGACAGACAGACAGACAGACAGACAGACAGACAGACAGAGAGACAGAAAGACAGACAGACAGACCGGCCGAACGAACCGACCGAGCGGGATCCTAAAAAGCACACAACCTGATCACAGATTCCAAATATTATATTGCGAGAAATCCTACGAAGCGATACCGCTATCTATGCAAACTACCAGGTACTACTATTAACTATGTTCGAACTCGCCTGGTCCCACTCCTCCCGCACGAACTCGGGGTCGCGCACTGCCTTCGTGATCGCCGTCACAGGAATGTTCTGCAGGGAGTTCAACAAGAAAACGTGGCAGGAGGGAGAGGGAAGTCAACCGGGGGGAGGCAGTAGGGCTGTACGCTACGCTAGAGGTGCACCGTCATTTTTGTGAGGTCGGTCACTTGAGGAGCCTCCTTAACCTCACCCGAAAGCCGTTTTTAGACGAAACTGAAATTGGTACCCGATGAGCAATCTCGTGCCTTAAAATGTATAATAAAACGAAAAATAGTGCAGCACAAGCATGAAAACATCGACGATTTTGGGCTAAGAAACACCGTCCTTCCGAAAACAAATCAGCCAAAAACGTGCTACTTCTATCGCAGCACGCGTCTGGGCACTGACTTCGTGATCGCCAGTCTCGTTCAAGAAAATGTGGCCAGACGTCGAGGGGGACGAGGGGGTGGGCATTCTACTATAGCGGTACTGTTTGTACCGTTTTTTGGCTGAAACGTTTTCCAAATGACGGCACTCCTTAACAAAAACAAAATCGCGAACGAAATTTCATTTCCTGTGACTGCTGTAATGTTTTTCGTTTTTTTTTTGTACGTAGGCCATGGATGGGATCGCTCATCGGGTGCAACACTTTTGTTTGCGTCCAAAAATCGGTTTTCGGGTGAGAGAGGTATAGAGCTCCTTAATAAGTGACCACCCTCAGAAGGCAGAAAACATGGTGCACCTGCATGCAGGCTACCGTAGCATGCATCGGGTGTAGTCGGTGTAGTCGTTTTGGCCGTAGTCGTTTGACCGTAGGCCCCCGCCTCCCTACATTGCCGGGGCGGGGCACGTCGAAGTTTGATCGAGTAGGCGGATATTGCGTCCACCTGCAGTAGTGCGAACCACCGTGAGGTGTTCCGGGTGAGCTGCATCCATCCTACCAAGAGCCGATTCCAGGTGGATGACAGCGTCGAATGAATTGATGTGTTTCCTGTGGTGTGGCCACTTCTTGAGACAGCAATGGGTATACTATGTAATTGTCTCGTGGGTGTGCCTCGCTGTACACACCACCGCCAAAAGGATAAGATAAGTCCCCTTGGGCGGAGTTAAGGTTACGCACCGCGTACCAAATATTTGGTTTCGGTCCCGTCAGCCACAGTGACCGCCGAAAAAACCTATAACATGTACCGTGGTTATCTAGCTCGCGCAGAGAGAGGCGTGTTCCACTCCATCGTCGCCAACCGACGTCAACCCAAAACATGTACCAGTACACGGGAGGGGGGCAGGGGGTTAGGAAGAGAGGGGGTATGCCCCTTGATGACTAATAACACACCATATTATCAAGTACCATTACGGGGGACCACAAGGGCGCACAAAAAAAACGTTATCGACACCACACACACCCCCCCCCTATATTGGAGGGAAGAAACCGGACCGTTGTGATCCCAGAAAACAATAAGTCAAGCTTTTTTTTAATTACCCCCCCACCAGCGAAAAAGAAATAGGGGGGGGTCTCTAAAACCAAGTTTAAAAAGGGAACATAAAAACGAAAAAAAATGGTTTTCGCTCATTTCGTCCTGTGATCACAGCGATCCGGTTTGTTTTTCATTCTGACCTTCCTACGTGTGTGGTGTCGTTTTCTCTCTTTTTTTTTTACGCCCCTGGGGACCATAGTAAGTAAGACCAAATACTGCTATTAATAGTAAAAATAGGGAAATCTGCAACCGTAAGTCACTATGCCCCCCCCCCGTGAATAGGACCAAATAGGGAGGGGGGGGTGTACGGTATGCTATTGGGGTTTCGCCGGTAAAGAATATCAGAGCACTGCAAAAACACATCCGTTTTTTTTCGGTGTTTTTCTGTTTTGTCTCATCTGAAGTGGAAGGGCTGCCATAAGTGCGTGCTTGCAGTACTACTGTTTGTGCTTATTTGGCGGAGGGGGGGGGTTGTTTCATATTTGGCAGTACCACACTATTTTAGACCAAAGGTTATGGTACCACTTTGTGGCTCGTTCATAATCTTATCAGCAACATAGTGCCAAAGAAAATGGGTGTACCCCTCGTATTGAGCATAAAGTTGGCCACTATGTTCCCCAAGATTGAAAAATCCAACAAAAAGGGGTGTCTCGTCATCATCTGACCCCTGAGATGATGCCAGGCACAATACGCCATTATCTTGGTTGGCTCTTTTATTGTTCCGCAAATGTATACGATAATACATGCCTTGTACTATATACGAGAACGATACGTATAGTATGTACGTATGACGTACACCGAGTACGTATACACAAATGATACGTACCATATTTTGAATACATACGAGTACTATGTTGCTTTGGACCATAGGCACTGCTGCTGCACAGCCTTTATCTTTGTTTGCCGAAATAAAAGTCGGGAAGAAAAAAGAGCCACAAAGTGGTACGATAACGTTTGGTCGAGCTGTTGTTTTTTTTTTTTAATTTTTTTAATATTTGCGAGCTGCGTGTAATAGTTCAACTTCAATCGTCGATGGATCGTCGACGGAACTCATGAAGGGTAGCACATACCACGACTCCCTATACCTCTGGTGCACAAATACGGATATGTACAATGGCAGTTTCTCCGGCTGCTGACACTGTTTTTTAACTCAGATTTTCGACGAGGACGCCAAGCGCCTCTATTAATAGTAATAGTGCGACCGTCCGTAGCGTCCTACGCAGCCACAGCAGAGTGTAGACACCAAACAGGGCCTCCGAAACTATCAAGATTCTTGATGCTGAGCACTGTCGTTTCGTGATGCAAACACGGCAAGGCCTGCCCTCCCTTGCAGATAGATCCAAGAGCCCCAACACCTCCTATTAATAGAGACTACCAGTATGATACAACGAACAAGCTATTAATATACGTTGGTCGGGAGCAGGTCTGAGCATTAGAACTGGAGCTATGATATGCAGTGTTCGGTAAGGAGTATGCTATGGTGTTATTGTATATACCAGAAATAGTATTGCTGTTGTCAAGACGAAACGTATTTTTTTCAAAAGACTCAAACACTAATTTTTTGTCTTGACCGAAGGGGCCCCCGAAGCACAAACTGAATGTACAGTAGTTTTGACACAACGCGAGCAAGGCGGACCTCGCGACAAGTAAACTGGTATTTGTGCATGTTGGCTGTGTTGCTGTAGTCCACTGCTGAACTTCTGTATACTAAATTATATACTGGTATCGTCTACGAGTACTACGGCGGTCTTTCTAGTTTATATGAAACAATACTGCTTGTCACTTGTCAGTAGTTGGACAATTGGACTGCAGGTGCAACCGACTTCTGGGGTGATGCGCACATACATGTGCTGGTGTGAACTGTGTAGTATTATGAATATGAGTAAAACAAAAGTCTCTCAAGTCTCAACCAGAAACAAAAAATAGAAGCAGGAAGAAAGGAAAACAATAGTAAGGCCTAGCCATCGGTGCACCTGTTCAGGTTGAGCAAAATAAATATGATAGAAGTATTGGCTGTGAAACCCGACTTCTGAGCTCTGAGGGCACCCCATGAGGAGGAACCACCTTCAGCCATGCGTGCTGTGTGGTGTTTGGTACGTTGTGGGCTGCGAGATGTTCTCTGTGAGCTGCTGTGAGCTGCTGTGAGCTGCTGTGAGCTGCGTGCTGTGTCCTGCGTGCTGCTGTTTCAGGCGGCGATTATTTACGACCTATGGACTGTAGAAGTCCACACTATATGAGTGATTTATTAATAGTGTTGCAGGCGTGAAACGGGGTGCCCAATAAACTACACCTTAATTTTGATTGGTCAACCCCTCTACCCCAACCCCACCCGGACCAGATCTAATTTGACACCCTGCTCCCACATAATAGGTGCTGAAGTATAGGGTTGGGGTTAGGGTTAGCGGAATAGCGTGTGGACTGTAGTTAAGAGTTGCAGTCTATGGACTGTAAATAGTTGCTCTCGCTGTTTCAGGGGTTTCTACTCCTCTCTAGAGGCATTATTTTACGGGGATGCAGCTATTTACGGCAGAAATCCAGTTACGTACGGCGGACTTTCATTACGGGAAGTTACGCGTAACGCCGTAACTGCCATCCCTGTTTTTTGTCACATTCCGTTCGGAGATCAATTTCATAAACGTGTGCATTAGGGCTGTAAGTTGGCTGGACTACCCTGTTGGTTGGTTATTGTTACAGTATTAGTAGTTGGCTGGCGGCTGGCGAAGCAAGCCAACTACTGCTGTACCTGAATTTAGTTGACTAATAGTACTACCAAAGCTTTAGTTGCCTGTCGTTATATTTAACGTACACAATATATGTACAATAAAATAAACAACGGCCTTCGGCACTGCCAATGGCACCGTCGATAGCGATGGGTTTAGATACGCCATGAGTTGCAATAGACCTCTCAGCTCGCTGTACCTCTCTAAGCGAGTGGTCTCACGGGAAAAAGCGCACCCTGTAGCAAAGAAGYCTTCCTTAACCAGGAAACCCGAAAAGTCGGATAGTTGGCCCCGTTGCAACAAACTGTAAGAATACTACAGTATGTAGCCTAATGCCTATTTAGCTACGTAGCGACTTTAGTCGTCCATCCCACAGCTCTAGTGTTCATCGTTCTGTATTTCCTGTTTCCGGGCGTCGGCGCTTTCCTTAATTCAAATTTGGAATATGCTCACAATATATATATGTTANTTTTTTTAAGTTTCGGTCATCACTTTCAGTTTCCGAGTTGATTTTAATTGTTTTAGCTTTAAGTTAGCATAGTCGTTAATCTTCGGTCAATCACCTTTATTTTTCACCCCAACTCGGATTAGCTACTGCTCGTTGCTCTTCTTCACACCAGCTGCGGTGACGGGTGCCCCCCGCCCCCCCCCCTATAAATATATTGTATATTTATAGGTTGGGTTGGCGTCGCTTATTGACGACATTGTAAAACATGCCTCTCACTGCGTAAGCTAGACAACCAGCGTACCGTTTTTGTTTTGTTTTGTTTGCGGTCACCCACGATGGCGGTCTGGTTAGGTCATTTGTGCGTGGTTGATAAGCTCAACTCCGCACAAGGGGAATGATTGTATCACGTAGTGTGATATGGTAAGGCATCCATGAGGCAGATACATAGTGATACCCATTGCTGTCTCCGGAAGTGGCCACACCAGAAATTAAATCAATTAATCGGAGGCTGTCGTCCATAGGCAAGTCCGCCTCAAGAGGTGGTTCTTAGCAGGATGCAGCTCACCCTCCATGAGACTCGCCCAATACCTCACGGCGCTTCGCGCTTGGTGCAAGCAATGTTTGCCTGGTTGGTGAAAACCCAACGTGCTCCGTCCCGGCATTGTAGGGATGCGAGGGTATATCGTCATATGACTACGGCCGTGCACGACATGAGTAACCCCTCCGACATGCTCCGTCCCGGCATTGTAGGGATGCAAGGGTCTATGGTCATACAACTACGGCCATGCATGGAAATGAAGTACACCCTCCCCCCCCCCAGTTGAGAAAGGAGTCCCATAAAAAGTAGGTACGCTGCTGCCGTAGCATTCGTCTGAAACACGCCTCATTACCTGAATACCGTGGATGTACTCGACGTTGTCCCCGAACCAGGTGGTGTAGTCGACCTTGCTCTCGAAGAAGATGCCTGTAACCTGTATGTACCATCCATCATCAATCAGGTGTACACATATTAAAAAAAAATCAATGTGAGATTGGAGAATTTCGTCGGGGCTCCCGTTTGCAACGGTGTGTGATACTTCGACCCCTCTTTTGTCGAAGCTAATTGATCCACACTACAGCACTAGCTCAAGTCGTTAACTTATAATGGATTTCGTCTACTACCCCTACCGCTAAAAAAGAGTCACAACCCGTCTGCAAACCAAAACCAACAATACATATATATACGTGTTTGTTTTTGGTATGAGTAGGAAAAACGCAACATCACAGCCGAAAGACTGTACGTAATTTTCGCGGAAATATCTCCCAGAAACGAAGAAGTTGGACTACAGTACGTGGAGGACACCTAAATAGAAAACAGGAAAACTGGCCCAGGCTGGGTTTCCTATTCGAGAGAGGGTGCTTTCTACACTAATCCCAGGATAACCACTCTCGATTTTCCTATTTCCCTCTAAATATGAGCCTGGCTTTCTTATTGGCCTGTTTTTCATTAGGTGCCCTGTACTGTACACACGAGTTTCACATGGCCTCACGCAGGATCGATCTACAAATAGTAGTTCCCTTATTGAGGACAAAATCTGTATAGGTATGGACGTGTGCTGCGATAGAGGTGTAAGGTATACCTTTTTTTGGCGGAAACATTTTCTGAATTACCTAGTAAAGGCTCCTTAACCCAAAAGTTGTCGGAATTTGATTTATTGTGCTGAAATCCCTTTCATTTTTCCGTTTATACTTAAGTAACCCTTTCAGAACTGCAAAACTTTTAACACACTAATTCCGAGTAGTTTGTCCCCAAAAACGTGGGACCGGTTTTCAAGGGGGTTAAGACCATGGGATTGTTCGTCGAGTTCGTAGCACTTTGCTGTTCCTCCGAAATCAGTTTTTAGACTACTGCAGGTAATAGAGGTCCTGTACTATATATAATCTAGTCGCCACCCTCAGAAGGCAGAAACATGCTAGTGCACCTCTATCGTAGCAACGCGTCTATGAACGAGGTCACGCTCGAGCGAACCCATTACAGACGCCTTCGCTGCCGCCGTAGAGGTAGAGCACGCTTTGGACCAACACCGCATGCTGCTGTATAGCACCTCACCCTAAATGAACGTGAACGTGTATCCTCATCGCCTACACAGCAGTAGGTATACACTGAACGACACGTGTAACACGAAAAAAAAATGGTGTTCCCTACGATAAGGCATGTCCCTTATAAGGAATATGCCTTATAAGGCGTATGCCTTATTGGATAGGTCCTCGGTTGAGGAGTAAGCCAGCCAGAAATATTTGCCCCGTAAGGCAAAAAAGTGGTATAAGGCATAATGCCCTATTGTATAAGGCATGCCTTATTGGGTAGGTAGTGCCTCAGTTGAGAAGGAAGCCCCAGTCATTCACAAAAGTACGAGAGACTTGGTCAAAATTAGAAACTCGCATTCGCTCGTACTGCAATTAGTATTTGCCTCAAAAGGCAAAAAAGGGGTACAAGGCATATTGCCCTATAGTACAAGGCATGCCCCATTGGGCAGTTAGTTCCTCAGTGGAGAAGGAAGCCTCATCAGTCACAAAAACATTAGTATTTGCCGCAGAAGGCATGCCCTAGCGTATGAGGCATGCCCTATCGCATAAGGCATACCCTATCGTCTGAGGTATGCCTTCATGGCAGTCAGAAATAAATGATTTGGCCAAACCCATGCTACCCCTATAGTCTATATGTCGCACCACGCGTCCAAAACGCAATCCGACTGCTGCCGGGGCTCCCATTATCTTTGGGGTGTCATTCTTGTTTTACGATGTTATTCGTTGTACACCCAGCCCATTCATGGGGTTGTTCATTTTCGTTCAAGCTTCGCCAAGTGTTTCGGTGAAGCGTTTTGGACGCTCGTTGCGATAAGGGGTAGCACTTGTTGCTCGTCAAACCATATCTGCCTGGCGGGGGGCTCCCTCAAACTAAGGAATTATCCACTACTGGTATCATTTGCGTTTTGCACTCTTTTTCGATACGTACCGTGTCCCTCTGCTGACAAATCAACTGTATACGGTGGACTCTACGAGTATATCGATCCTGGTTTTTCACGGGTAGGGTTTCGATACCCAAGCAGGCCATGGCACTGCTCATCCGGGTCCGGTTGTATTTTCTTATTTTCTCACAAGGCCAGGTGCAGGGTGTCCTACTGCAGGTGCATATCTCCTACACTATAATCAAGTGAAGAGCCTCAGAAAAATGTCAGATGCAACCCTGCCTTACGGTAACATGCGTCGGACTTACGAACAGTGTAGGGGCCACCCATACCGTAGCACGCACGCCTCCATATCGTTATTGGTGTTGCGGTTTTTCCACCACAAAGAGGCGTGCTAAGTACGATAGAGGTATACCGTTTTTTGGCTAAACCGTTTTCTGAATGACGGGGCTCCTCAACCCCTTTAGGGCTACAGTCCCGATGTGGGGACAAAACACTTGAAATTAGAGTGAAATGTTTATTTATAGGGCAATAACCAAAAACGGGTACACCCGCGCCGGTTTGAATCAAAAACGGGTACATAATGTGCATACATACAACAGTATATACTGTAGGTGGGTGGCCGTATCACTCTGAAGACATACGTACCCAGGTGCGTAAAATGGTTGAATAGAGTTGAAGTGAAATGTGAAAGAGCTTGGAAGAAAATGAAACAACGAAAGAACGGCCGCAGACGCAGTGGAGAGCGAGGCACACTGTAGGCAAGTGGTTAACCAAAACAAATGATCGAAAACGGTTGAAACCCAGGCATAATAGACATTTACAGTTGTACCCGCCGGGACAGTTTCTCTCAAAAATGGGTACAATTTGTTTTTGGCCAATCGCGTGGCTCGCTGGGCGTGTTTTTTTACTTGATTCCAGCATGTACCCGTTTTTGAGTGAAAACCGACCGGGTATACCCTTTTTTGGTTATTTCCCTTATTTATAGGCAGTGCACTTCTAAAAGGGTTAGCACCCGAACTCGTGCGAATTTCATTCGTCTGTCTGCTACATACCAGTATCATATACTTTTTATTTCGTACTTTAGGCCGTGGGAGTGTTCGTCGCGTACGTAGCACTCTTAGTTTGCTCCAGAATGTACCAGGTAGCACTTTCATTTCCCTCCAAAATCTGTTTTTATTCGGGTGATTTTACTAATGACTTGCTAGTAGTGGAGATGACTTGCTAGTAGTGTAGATGACTTGCTATTAGTATAGACCTGCTCAAGTGAGGTGCCTCAGAAAAAAACTATGGTTGGTGCATCTCTACCGTAGCCCCCTCCCGACTACTAAACTACCTGGTATTGGGTAAGGTGCCCGTGGTCAACCTACTGGCTTTAGTCGGGAGGTCGGCTGGCGGCGAACTCAGCTGATGAAGATGGCCAGCAGGCGATTTGCCGAGTTGTGTATGTGTTTGTGTTCTTTTCATAACACCGTTATTTCTACCCGTCGACATCCAGTACATACACCCAGTGTCCGCGTGCCGATTTTTCCCCCCATAAAGAGACTTCCTCCCATAGAGACTTCCTCCCGTAGAGAGATACCAGGTACAAGTTATGCGGTCACAAAACCATGACACAGAGATGCTACAGTGCCATGCAGCAGGCAGAGTAGACAATGCAATACCATATTATCGTTGCGCCAGGCGAGCGAAGCGAACCAAATCCGCCCTTCCCGGTCAAGGGGGCGCCCCCCCCCCCTAAAAAAACACAATCCCTCCAGAACGTGAGGAAACCCAATAAGTCGGATAGTCAACACCTCCGCGAAAGGACAATTAAAAACTGTAGTCTAATGAATCACTGGTTGGTGACTT
Source organism: Saccharina japonica (assembly GCA_008828725.1). Lineage (NCBI taxonomy): Eukaryota > Phaeophyceae > Laminariales > Laminariaceae > Saccharina > Saccharina japonica. Next base: position 853,783 of record MEHQ01002038.1, read on the forward strand.
AAGTCGTGCCGACGCCTAAACTCTAACGATAGTGGTAGTGGTCCCAGTGACGTATTTTGGACCAATTGTTTTCTGCCTCACGGAGAACGACACAATAAAGCATGCCCTATACTATAATATTCGTATGAATCGGGTGTGGGTGGGTAAAGCGAGCAGTCGAGCTTACCCCGTTTTCGATATTTAGTTTGATTGGCTTAGGGTCAGGGCTAGGGTTGGCCTGATTGGTTTGGGCTTCTCTGATTGGCTTAGAGGGTAAGCGTAGGGGTTAGTCATAGAGTGTCTCGAACACAGTGTGCATCAACGATTGTCTCCCACACATGGTATACACCCTAGAAACAAGTACCAAATGTAGCTTGCCCTTAAATATCTACTAGATCGTCAACAGGGCTTCGACTGACTGTCCGAGGTGCGACAACATTTTAACCTTTAGGTCTGGCACGTGCGGCTTCTTGCCCACCATCACCTTGTTGCGGACGAACTCGGCCGGGTGGTTGGTGTTGCTGTCCTTCATCAAGAAGTAGGCGTTTATGGAGCGGCACACGATCCCCGTCTGGATCCTCCCCAGACCCGCCAGGTCGGAGTTGCCCGTCGCGACGGCCCACATGGTCATGGCGTAGAAAAAGTTAACGTCCTCCGAGGTGGATTCCTGTCCACACAAGGAGAGACAGCCAGGCATGTTCTGACCCTTCGGTGGTCTCATGTACTTGGATACGGAGATCTGAGGTTTGTACCACGTGCGAGGCACCATGGTCATATGGGGAGATAGAGATTGCTTCGTTCTCCGGGTAGTAAATCCTGATACTTTTATACGCTTACGTACGTCGTGACGGTGGTAGTGATGATTTCCAAATTGATCTTCACAACCGTGCAGGTTTCAGTATGCCCCGCTCGGCATCGGCTCTATCGTGCGCCACCCGACCCCCTCGGCACCACGACCGTGCCAAGCCCACCCCACACATGGGTTCTCGGTGTCCCTGATGAAAACACGGGCGACGCTGCCTAAAGCGGCGCTGGAGCGCGGGGGAAGGCGCCCTCCCGGAGCAAAGGGCGCTATGATACTCGTATAAGAGGGGGAATATGGCATCTTACGTGGGTTAGGCCGCGGTGATTGGCTGATTTAACATGTTTGCAGAACTTGTTCTCGTTCGTGCCATGTGAACGATCAGGCAAACAGGCAAACATACAGACTGACAGACAGACAGACAGACAGACAGACAGACAGACAGACAGACAGACAGACAGACAGACAGACAGACAGACAGACAGACAACTAGCATGGCTGTTTCTGTCGTAGGATTAATGTCGATTCTTATGATGCCATAACCCGCTATTCGCATACCCGGTGTGCAACACCGTTCCTGGGGGAAGAAGTGATAGACCCCTGAGACCACGGCTTATTCAAAACGCCGTTGTGGGTGAAACCCCTCACTATTTGAACTCCACGTAACCGCGAGTGATTCAAAACCAATCAAAATTAAAAAGTAAAAACAAAACACATAAGTAATCGGCAAAGTGTATCACTTGACCCTTTCATCTCGAATGTAAAAGTCGTGGTTAAAAAACAATATGAAATATGAAAAATGAAAAATGAAAATACTAAGGCAGTACTATGAATAGTTGATAAAGTGTCTCACCTGGTCCTTCCCATCGTAGGCGAAAAGCAGTCCCCTCGCCCAGCTGTGTCCGCAGAACCAGTCGAACGAACGGAATTGCGGGAAGTGCTCATCCTCCTGGTGAGTGGGGTAGGTTTGTTTTGTCGTTGCATCATGATAAGATGGAAATCAAAAGACGACTATTTTCGTGAGAGATGTGGACACCAGAGAGAAAGACACTCGCTCGGGTGTCAGGGTTAAGCTCTAACGAAAGAAAACAATAAAACAGGATTCATGACAAAACCGAGAGCACGATGGACTGCTCGTGACGTTTGGAGGTTTGCATTGGTACGTAGCGTTTTCAAGATATAATAGCGTTCTCTTTGACACTAGTCAAGACACAAACATTATTCTAAAGCTCTCAAATCGAAATATTTCATTCCGCGAATGAATATGCTTTTCACGATTCCACCCTAGATGTGCCAGAGTAGGCATATCCCTGATCGGACAGGTCGTTGACTAGCGTTTCACGACCCACCCTAGGTGTACCAGGGAAGAGGATCTGTATGATATGTATGATCTAGCTCACGTTGTCGGGTGGGAGCCGTAGAGGCTGCATGATCCAGTACATGTTTCCTGGCTTGGATATGTACTATACATGCAGGCACCTGCACATTTGCTTTCGTCACCACCTTTGTAGGCCATGGGATTACTGATTTTTTCGATTGGGCCTACATTGTTTCTCAAACGCCATCCAGCCATGAGATTGTTCAGACATTATTTTCCGTATTTCACTAAATTAATTAACTATACCCCCCCCCCCATATCACGAAGCCATAGAGAGTAGAGTTCACATAGTGGGAGAATGTGAAAGGTACAAGGAGGAAAGGGATGTGCTTGAGGAGGAGATGAGGAAAATAGACGAGTGTGACATGGAGCAGTTTGGTACACTAAATAGTAGCGAGAAAACGATCGCTATCTTGGGAGATAGATGGTGGCCACAGGCGGCGAAGCAGGAAGGGGATAAGATTAGCAAAAGGTTTCTTTGTAATATATGGAAACAACGTAATGAGCGCCCAAGTGTTGGAGGTGTCTCTATTAGGAGTAGGAACGGTGCTCCGTCTCGAAAGGGATGCGTGGTCAATGGTCAAATGACTAAGGCAAGCAACAAATGAGTACGCCCCCCCCCCCCCCAGAACCTTTGTTCCGCACAAGGGGAATGGTCGTATCACGTAGTGTTAATATGGTAAGGCATCCGCGAGGCAGTTACATAGTAAAACCCATTGCTGTCTCCGGAAGTGGCCACACCAGAAATTAAATTAACTCATTGAAGCTGTCGTCCATATGCAAGTCCGCCTCAGAGGCGGTTCTTAGCAGGATGCAGCTCACCCTCCATGCGACTCGCCCAATACCTCACGGCGTTTCGCGCTTGGTGCAAGCAATGTCTGCCTGGTTGGTGAAAACCCAACGNGGGGGGGGGGGGGGGGGGGGGGGGGGGGTGTACTCATGTCGTGCATGACCATAGTCGTACTATGTGCAGGTGCATCCTGCAATTTTGTTGTGTAGGATATCGTTTTTCATAGGTGAGGCTGGCCTTTTGGGCCGCATATTTGTTTTTGGAAACACGCCATCAATACACGCGGCGGAGCCGCGTGGCTGCCCCTGCCGACCTCGTGCTCCCCAAGGGGTTGGGGTTCGGGTTCGGGTTTGGGTTAAGGGGTTAGGGGTGTGTCTGGGGTTGGCTTGGTCTGGGTCAACGGGCAAGGATGAATTTGGCCACACGCAGCCTGCACAAAACAAAAAGCAGGGTGCACCTGCACATAACGCACGCCACACTTTTGATCATACCTTGTCAACGTTACATTGAAACCCCCAACGATCGCATAAATGCCCACAAATCTCTACGAAACTCCACACATTTACTGATCATACCTTGTTGGGGTTGTTCACGTCACGAATGATGGTTTCCACCCAGTTCTTGTGGTCGGCGGTGGCCCATGACGGACGGAGGTACGCCAGGACCGCGGCGGCGTTGAGCAGGTAGGAATAGTGGAAGTGCTGAACTCAACACAATGAAACGAGGCGTTTCGTTGAAGGCAGACGACAGGGGCCAGGGGTATTGGGGCGGCTGAGCAAGAACCGCGGTCGGGCGTTGAGCTGATGGGACAAGTGGAAGTGCTGAATGTAACACAATGCTCCTACGTATTGGTAGGCGTTTCATTCAAGGGTGAAGGGGTTGGAGGATCGGTGGGGGAAAGACGCCAGAACTGCAGCTTCATTGAGCAGGTAGGAGCAGTGGATGTGCTACAAAAAACAACACAACGATACGAGGCGTTTCGTTTCAGGAAGAGGATAGGGGACGAGGCTATGAGCGGGGTAAGCAGGAAGCACGGCTGCGTTGAGCAGTAGTAGAAGTAATGAATATGACACAATCATAGGAGGCATTTCGTTTGTGGAACATCAGAGGGGGAAGGAAGTAGAGGGGCGTGAGGGAGGTAGGCCAGAACCGTGGAGGCGTTGAGCAGGCAGAAGTAGTGGCGGTGCCAAACCTAACACAATGATACTACGAGTACGCGTTTCGTTTCAGAAGCATTCGATGGGGAGGGGGGTAGGGGCGATAATACCAGATTTTCGGATGAGGATTTTCGAGATGGCGGGGCTTCTTAACCCAATATAGTCGGATTTTCATATAGTTAATTGTATACTTGCAATATAGTTAACTGTAGACTGACGAATGCTACGATAGAGGTGCACCGTGATGTTTCTGCCTTATAAGGGTGGTCACTTATGGTCACTTGAGGAGCTCCATACCTCACCCGAAAACCGTTTTTGCAAAAAAAACAAACGCGCTACGACCCGACCAACAATCCCATGAGCTAGGTATACTATCGAAACTATGGCAACAAAACAATGAAAGTCCGACGAATTTGGGTTAAGGAGCCCAATCATTCAGAAAACAAAATCAGCCAAAAGTGCTACCTCTATCGTAGCAGTGGGTCATGGTGTTCAGCGAGTAGCAGTTTTATTTTCGTCCAAAATCAGTTTTTTAGACTACTGCAGGTATAGAGCTCCTCGAGTGTCAAACCCTCAGAACAAGCATGGCGCGTCGCACTCACTACCATGCATTGCCGTAGTCGTCTTGTGGCCATAGATCCTCGCATCCCTACAATGCCGGGGCGGGGCCCGTCGAGCTTTCACTGGCCAGGGAGCCATATTGCTCGCACCACAAACGCGAATCGTTCGTGGCTTGTGAGGCGGGTCGCACGAAGGGTGAGCTGCACTCTACTAAGAACCGCTCGTGAGGCGGATTTCGGCACGTTGTGCGCACTTGGTTGTGTATTGATGACAGTATCGAATTAAGGTAGGTCGACGTACGCGGGAACAGCGCAAGTGTCGAAACCTTTTAACAGGGGGGGCGTGTACTTGGGAAGTAGGGGATGAGTGGCAAGATGTGGAGAAAAGCGACAACCACGGCGCCCTTGAGCCTGTATGCAGGAGTAGTAGTGGAAATGCTGAAATACGATTTTCAAAGTCATTATATTTAATGGAATAAGCTGCTGCATGAGGTAGGTAAACGAGGCACGAAACCAGGAGCTTTGGGAGTTATACCTACCACGACCGCAGCAGGTATCCACAATCAGGGAGAAAGTACCAACACATGGCGACGCGAGGCGTGAATGATTTGGGAGGAAATGGTGGTAGGTATAGGTGGGGGCCGGGGGGGCGGGAGGGGGGCGCGGGGGCGATCCGTCAAACGACCGTTTGCCACTCTCGGGTGTGCCAGCACTTCAGTTAATGCGAGTAATACTGTTAGAAAAGGTACGCGCGAGTTGCTCTTCGTTGTGGACAGGATGCACCCCCCCCCCTCGAGCGACTTTACGCCGTGACCTCTCTATCGGTTAGATACTTACGGCGTCAGCTTCCCCCCCCGCCCGCGCGTAGCACATGATACGGTACGCACATTCTGTGTTTGAGGGGGGGGGGTACTCATTCGTGCACGGCGTAGTCGTATTACCATAGCCCTCGCATCCCTACAATGCCGGGACGGAACACGTTGGGTTTTCACCAACCAGGCAGACATTGCGGTAGGGGGGGGGGGTGTACTCATGTTGTGCACGGCCGTAGTCATATGACCATAGACCCTCGCATCCCTACAATGCCGGGACGGAGCGCATTGGGTTTTCACCAACCAGGCAGACATTGCTTGCACCAAGCGCGAAACGCCGTGAGGTATTGGGCGAGTCGCATGGAGGGTGAGCGAGTCACCAACCAGGGGGGGGTACTAATTAGTTGCTTGCGGGAGGGGGGAGATAAGTTGCTTCATGCGGGGGGGGTATATAATGAATCGCGTGGTCCTTGTAGAAAGCGGTGTAGAAGCCCCCCCCCGTTTCATTGCTCTCGTTGGTGAAAACCCAACGTGCTCCGTCCCGGCATTGTAGGGATGCGAGGGTCTATGGATATATGACTACGGCCGTGCACGACATGAGTACACCCCCCCCACCCCTTCTTTGCTCATTGCCGACATATTGGTAAAACAAATCGCCACCAGGATCAAGCATCGGCACCGTGAACACTCCAGACCACCGTCTTTCCAACTCCCGCCAGAACGATCGACATCCAGATTTTACTAGTGCCGATATTTTTATATAATCGATTTCCCCCGGTTTGAGAGACGATCTCCATACTCTGCGCAGAATCGCCCAGCACCGGGAATCGAAGTCGTGGTGGTCAAGATCGCGGCTTTTCCCAAAGATTCAAATTTCCAACGCGACCGAGATCGGCTGTTTAGTTGTTGCGATAATTTCAATGAATCAATCGCTATCGAGTTCAGAAGTCAACCTCCTATAAACGACGTTGGGAAGAATTTCTCACGTGGTCGTTGTAGAAAGCGGCGTAGAAGTCAGCCATTTCGTTCCCCTCCTGCAGCCCGAGCGAACCGATGATGCCACCCCACACCTTGACCATACCACCCAGTTTAAAAAGACGCGCAAAATAAGACAGAGGTTGTATTGGTTACGTCGATTAGTTCGGTTACGTTGGTTACGTAGGCTACGTCGGCTACGTCGGCTTCGTCGGTTACGTCGGTTACGTCGGTTACGTCGGCTACATCGGCTACGTCGGCTACGTCGGTTACGTCGGTTACGTCAGGTCCCCGTCGGTTACGTCGGTTGCGTCGGTTACGTCAGGAACGTCAGGTCCCTATCGGGTAAGTTCGCTATATCGAACACGTTGGTTTCGTCGGTTACCTCTGTCCCGCCGGTTACGTCGGATACGCGGACTACGTCGGTTACGTTTATTCCCTACGTCGGATACGTAGACTACGTGGGTAATATATATTAACTACGTCGGATACGTCGACTACGTCGGTAACACCAATTAACGTAGGACCTGCCTATTGGCTACGTCAGAGGCGTTGATTACGCCGGCTACGCTCATTAACTACGTTAGATACGTCGATCAAATCGGTTACGTACGCCTGACTACGTCGGAGGCGCCTATTACGCCGGCTACGCCTATTGCGCCAGTTTCTTGCTACCCCACGTCGGATGCGTTGATTACGTTGGTTACGTCTACTGCCTCGTTCCCAGTCGTAACGTTGTCGGTTCCATCCGTGCTCCCGTTGCTTAGAATACGTCGGCTCCGTCTATTACGACGGGTATGGCAGTTACTTCATGCGCATCAATTACTCGGGTACGTCCGTCAAGTCCTTAATACCTATAAGCTTCTACCCCTGTCCCATACGTACGTTTGNTACTCGACCGCCAGCTTTGGTGACCGCCAAAAAAAATAACAAAAAAAAAACGGCACCCTGGTTGTCTAGCTCACGCAGCGAGTGGCGTGTTTTACAGCGTCGTTGCCAACCGACGCCAACCCAACCTATAAATATATCATATATTTATATGACGGGGGGGGGTACTCATATCGTGCACGGCCGTAGTCATATGACCATAGACCCTCGCATCCCTACAATGCCGGGACGGAGCGCATTGGGTTTTCACCAACCAGGCAGACATTGCTTGCACCAAGCGCGAAACGCCGTGAGGTATTGGGCGAGTCGCATGGAGGGTGAGCGAGTCACCAACCAGGGGGGGGTACTAATTAGTTGCTTGCGGGAGGGGGGAGATAAGTTGCTTCATGCGGGGGGGGTATATAATGAATCGCGTGGTCCTTGTAGAAAGCGGTGTAGAAGCCCCCCCCCGTTTCATTGCTCTCGTTGGTGAAAACCCAACGTGCTCCGTCCCGGCATTGTAGGGATGCGAGGGTCTATGGATATATGACTACGGCCGTGCACGACATGAGTACACCCCCCCCACCCCTTCTTTGCTCATTGCCGACATATTGGTAAAACAAATCGCCACCAGGATCAAGCATCGGCACCGTGAACACTCCAGACCACCGTCTTTCCAACTCCCGCCAGAACGATCGACATCCAGATTTTACTAGTGCCGATATTTTTATATAATCGATTTCCCCCGGTTTGAGAGACGATCTCCATACTCTGCGCAGAATCGCCCAGCACCGGGAATCGAAGTCGTGGTGGTCAAGATCGCGGCTTTTCCCAAAGATTCAAATTTCCAACGCGACCGAGATCGGCTGTTTAGTTGTTGCGATAATTTCAATGAATCAATCGCTATCGAGTTCAGAAGTCAACCTCCTATAAACGACGTTGGGAAGAATTTCTCACGTGGTCGTTGTAGAAAGCGGCGTAGAAGTCAGCCATTTCGTTCCCCTCCTGCAGCCCGAGCGAACCGATGATGCCACCCCACACCTTGACCATACCACCCAGTTTAAAAAGACGCGCAAAATAAGACAGAGGTTGTATTGGTTACGTCGATTAGTTCGGTTACGTTGGTTACGTAGGCTACGTCGGCTACGTCGGCTTCGTCGGTTACGTCGGTTACGTCGGTTACGTCGGCTACATCGGCTACGTCGGCTACGTCGGTTACGTCGGTTACGTCAGGTCCCCGTCGGTTACGTCGGTTGCGTCGGTTACGTCAGGAACGTCAGGTCCCTATCGGGTAAGTTCGCTATATCGAACACGTTGGTTTCGTCGGTTACCTCTGTCCCGCCGGTTACGTCGGATACGCGGACTACGTCGGTTACGTTTATTCCCTACGTCGGATACGTAGACTACGTGGGTAATATATATTAACTACGTCGGATACGTCGACTACGTCGGTAACACCAATTAACGTAGGACCTGCCTATTGGCTACGTCAGAGGCGTTGATTACGCCGGCTACGCTCATTAACTACGTTAGATACGTCGATCAAATCGGTTACGTACGCCTGACTACGTCGGAGGCGCCTATTACGCCGGCTACGCCTATTGCGCCAGTTTCTTGCTACCCCACGTCGGATGCGTTGATTACGTTGGTTACGTCTACTGCCTCGTTCCCAGTCGTAACGTTGTCGGTTCCATCCGTGCTCCCGTTGCTTAGAATACGTCGGCTCCGTCTATTACGACGGGTATGGCAGTTACTTCATGCGCATCAATTACTCGGGTACGTCCGTCAAGTCCTTAATACCTATAAGCTTCTACCCCTGTCCCATACGTACGTTTGATCGGTTCCATGGTTCCACCGGTTACGTCGACTACGTCCGTTGCTTCGGGTACATCGGGTACGTCAGTTTTTCTTCGGATATGTTTCAGCTACCCCGAATGCGTCGGATACTTCGGTAAGACTCGGTCACGCCTCTTTTCTCTTTCCCATACGTAGGTTAGATCGTTCTAATTGAATACATCGGTTACGTCGGATACGTTCGTTGCGTCGCTTAGGTTGGTTACGCCGGATACGTCAGTTCGGTGAGTGTATGTGATTTACCGTTACGTCGGTTACGTCGGTTCCGTTAGTTCCGCCGGATCTGTCGGGCATGTCGGACTGTTGTGTAGGTCACCAGTACTCGAATACGCCTGCCATCCACTTTTCATACGTAGGTTAGGTGGGTTTCGTCGGTGACGTCGACCACGGTCACAGCAACCGTAAACAACAACAGCAACAACAACAACAACAACAACAACAACAACAACAACAACAACAACAACAACAACAACAACAACAACAACAACAACAACAACAACAACAACAACAACAACAACCACAACAACAACAACAACAACATAACAACAACAACAACAACAAACAAAAACAATACCAATACACAGACAGGTGCGCACCGTGTCGTAGACGAGCGGGTTCCCGTTGGTACTGTTGAGGTAGTAGTCGAACCCTTCCTCGACTTGGTCAAGACAAAACTCCAGGAGATCATCCCTGTCAACACGCAAACCAATACAGACAACAGCACACAGAAGACAAGACAGACAGAAGACAGACAACAGACAGACAGACAGACAGACAGACAGACAGACAGACAGACAGACAGACAGACAGACAGACAGACAGACAGACAGACAGACAGACAGACAGACTACAGACAGACAGACAGACAGACAGACAGACAGACAGACAGACAGACAGACAGACAGACAGACAGACAGACAGACAGACAGACAGACAGACAGACAGACAGACAGACAGACAGACAGACAGACAGACAGACAGACAGACAGACAGACAGACAGACAGACAGACAGACAGACAGACAGGCAGACAGACAGACAGACAGACAGAGCAGACAGACAGACAGACAGACAGACAGACAGACAGACAGACAGACAGACAGACAGACAGACAGACAGACAGACAGACAGACAGACAGACAGACAAGACAGACAGACAGACAGACAGACAGACAGACAGACAGACAGACAGACAGACAGACAACAGACAGACAGACAGGCAGACAGGCAGACAGCAGACAGACAGACAGACAGACAGAACAGACAGACAGACAGACAGACAGACAGACAGACAGACAGACAGACAGAC
>MEHQ01002038.1:864369-907459 GCA_008828725.1 Saccharina japonica
GGGGGGGGGGTTGGAGATGCTGTCGTCCGTTATCGATGGTGAAGCTTCGACGCCAATAGCAGCAGCAGCAGCAGCGGCAGGAGTCGGCAGCGAAACCTTTACCAAGACAACGCGGTCTCCCATCACCAACAGAGGTCAGGGTTAGGAAGCGAGATGATGCACGAACGTGTCGCAACTGAGGGATGAAGCAACCGCCAGTGCATGCATGGACTTTCCAAAACTAGCAGTACGCTCTGGGTTTTGACAACCAAAAGGCTATTTTTTGGGGGGGGGGCATACATGCACGTCTTCCGCAATAGGGGAGGGTACATTTCGATCTTACGCCGACATTTGTTTAGGAATATATTCGAGGTTTAACCCTAACTATATATATTCCATCCCATGTACTATATTCGCCCATGGTTTATCTCTCTCTTAGTCCTAACTCAGGTCTGGGACCACGTAGTAGACTCCTCTCCCCCCTCCCCACTACGGTACGCGACTTGTATTTTTATCGCGAGAAGGTTTCAGCATGTTTTGCCTTGTCGACTCGCGTCGAACTGTGTCTACCGATAGGCTACAATAGGTGCTCTCGACAGATGGTATCATTTTAGAATAAAACTCTCCATACATACGAAAACTCGAACCCCCGACATCAATTTTAGCTATCTTAGTGGCCAACTGCTTGACCACCAAGGCGACCGGCTCTAACTTCGCATAGTAACATACTTGGTCCGTCCGACACACTTGGTCCGTCCGATACACTTGGTCCGTCCGATATGTGCCAAGCGATTTCACAGGCAACTACAGCGGGCAGCCGGCACTACTCAGCCGGCTCTAATAGAAGGATCACCACTACTACTACTGTATTCTACCAGTATATGCCTAGATATGTAGCCCGTTCGATGATCGCATACCGGCTAGGGTTTCGACGTTTCTCGCAGGCGTTTTTTGGCCTCACGTTTTTTCAAGTGAGAAGCCTAGAACAAATACGGTGTTAACCCTATCATAGTTGAGAAATACCACCTTAGAGGGGTGACGCCTTATTTTCTGAGCTCCTCACATGTTGACCTCAATAAAGGAGAGCTACAGCAGCAGCAGCAGCACATAATATCCAAAGATCCAAAAACATACCAGTATTTGGGTGGGGGAGGGGTTGCAATTAAATTACTTCGCGAAAGAGGGACGCAAGATAGCAACCGGGGGGGGGCGGGTCGCAATCTTTTGTTTTTTGTTAAAGAGGGACGCACTTATCACCCGAAACATGCCCAACCCTCCACCAATCCCTTTCTATGAGCTATTATCAATAGCCCTAAATCAATAAGTATCTAAATAGGGGGAGAACACCTACCAGGTATAGAGTAGCAATTGATTGATGAACCAAGTATAGTTTTGAGAAAGGGGGAGAACAACGTACTATGAATATGTATGACAAGGATAAAACGAACTAACTAATTACTTGAGCTATTGATAGCGTGAACGTTTTTAATGTAACACAAGACGGACTAATTATCACACGAACCAAGAGCTCAACCGGTCAGAAAGTATTGAGCCTGAAGATGCAACCCCCCTACGTGTACCGTCGGATGGATTTGGTAGCTGCTAACAACTTTGTATGTACGTAGCGGTAGTGTAGAACCACTGAAACGGTACCCAATCTACTATAGACGCACCTGTACAATGATCGTTTCGTTGTATTACCGTACAGAGTGGTGAATATAAGAAAACATTATTGGTAGTATAGGTGCATATAGGCGCTATTGAGGGAACCGGCACTATTATTGCATACTGCAGCAACCTAATCCTTCTGAGACTGCCTCTCACTTGACTGTAGCATTTCTCTCGAGCATAGTATAGGAGCTTCCACGTTCGAACTTGATACGAGGAAGTGCTATGCTGAGCCTTATAACCCCATCCCATGGCCTACAGAGCTCTACAACAAATAATTTGAACAAGATACTCGGATTCAAAAATAAGGGGCATGCCATATAGGGTTGCTCCTCGGCTGAGGGACTCCGCCAGCAGCAGTGATAAAATGTGTGGCCTCCAAAACTTGCAAACCCCTATACCTTCCGTAGCCCAGCGCGGTTTTGTTTTTAGAACTCACCATTCGGTAACGCTGGAGATTTCGGACGGGGGGGGCACCCAGTCAAAGTCCGGGAGATCGTCCTCGGTCATGGTCCACACACTGCCAGTGACGAGCTGCATGTCTCCCTTCGTGGGGCTGCTCAGAAACACTCCGGTCATGTCCTTGCTCGGCAGAAGAGCCTGTTGTGTGTGTGTGTTTTTTTTCGTGTGTTTGTTTCTGTGTAGGGGGGAGAATGTACTCAATATCATGCATGCTGGCTGAGGTCGTATGACTATTATTAGAGACCTCGCATCCCCACACAATGCCGGGACGTCGGGTTTTTTCATCGAACAGGCACACGACGTCTCGTAGCACCAACAGCGGAGCGAAACGTGAGGTGTTCGGCGAGTCGCATGAAGAGCGAGCTGCATCCTACTAAGAAGCCGCGGGTGAGGCGGACTTGCATATTGACGACGGCGTCGAATGAGTTAATTTAATTTCCGGTGTGGCCACTTCCAGAGACAGCAATGGGAGTATTATGTAACTGCCTCGTGGGTGCATTTACCATACACACTGTACGTGATACGATCGTTCCCCTTGTGCGGAGTAAAGGTTCCCCACCACGCACAAATTATCTAACTCGACCGCCAGCTGTGATCGACCGGGGGGGGGCGGGGGGGGGCCCGTTGGGTTTTCACCAACCAGGCAGACATTGCTTGCACCAAGCGCGAAGCGCCGTGAGGTATTGGGCGAGTCGCATGGAGGGTGAGCTGCATCCTGCTAAGAACCGCCTCTGAGGCTGATCGACCGGGGGTGGGGTCACTTCAAAGGTTGGGGCAGAGCAAGGATGATGTCTGTCAATCAGGAAGTACACAAAACTGATGTTGGGTGAAGGGGTGGGGCGAAGGGGGGTTTCCAGTGACGAGTTGCATGTATATCGCCCTCGCCGTGGGGATCTCTTAGAAATACTCTGGTCGTGATCTCGGTGGGTACAAGCTTCTGTGTTTTTCAATTTTGTGCTCGAGTGTCCGCTATGTGACCCCCCGGACCTAAGTTACGAAATTGAGAGCGCGGAAGAAGTGGGGGCACAAACAACACAGTGGATGGGGTACACACAAACAACGAAGGCATGGAAATATACTACTACTACTGTACTACTACTACTACTACTACTACTACAGTCAGTAGTATTGTTGCGTTTCCCATCTACTGTCCGTCAATGAGCAGCATGGGGTTCAACGTTGATCACTCAGAACTTTTACCGGAACGAATAAAACCAAGGGAAACTAATCACGGAAGCCCACTGGACAACAGTATACTGTCGGGCTGCAATAGCCTATTGGGTTACAGTAGCTTCAACGCTGATCACTCATGAACATCTTCCGAAATACGAAGAAAACCAAGGGAAATCAAGCCAAACAAAATGCTGGACAACAGTAGGCTATTGGGTTGCAATAGCCTATTGGACCATAGCAGCTTCAAAGTTGATCACTCAGAAACATCTCCCGAAATATGAAGAAAACCAAGGGAAACCAAACAAGGAAACCTATTGGACAACAGTAGACTATTGGACTGCAATACCCTATTGGGCTACAGTAGCTTCAATATTGATCACTCATAAACACCCCCGAACTAAGAAGAATACCAAGGGAAACCAAAGCAAGGAAACCTATAGCTTCAATATTGATCACTCATAAACACCCCCGAACTAAGAAGAATACCAAGGGAAACCAAAGCAAGGAAACCTATTGGACAACAGTAGACTATTGGGTTGCAATACCCTATTGGATTACAATAGCTTCAATATTGATCACTCATAAACACCCCCGAACTAAGAAGAATACCAAGGGAAACCAAAGCAAGGAAACCTATTGGACAACAGTAGACTATTGGGTTGCAATACCCAATTGGATTACAATAGCTTCAATATTGATCACTCATAAACATCCCCCGAACTAAGAAGAATACCAAGGGAAACCAAAGCAAGGAAACCTATTGGACAACAGTAGGATATTGGGTTGCAGTAGCCTATTGGACCCCAGTAGCTTCAACGTTGATCCCCCAAAAAAAACACCCCCCGATATAGGAAGAAACCAAGGGGAATCAAGCAAGGACACATATTGGACAACAGTAGACTATTGCGCTGCAATAACTTATTGGACTACAGTAGCTTCAATATGACCCCTCATAAACATCCCCCAAAACAAGCAGAAAACCAAGGAAAACCAACACAAAAACACAAAGCAGACTTGTACGTATATACACACATATATACATCCATTATTTCGTCTCACCTGGTGATGGGGGAGGGCATAATGCAGGAGTTCCACCGACTGGTTCCCGGCGGTAGCCCAGGACAGGCTGTACTTCCCGGCGTTGTCGTTCGACGAGTTCACCCACGCCTTGGTTGGGTTTCAAGAATCAAAGGCGAACACGTTTGTTATTTTTTTTTGTTTTTTTTTTTTACGACTTGAGGTAGAGGCGCCCCTTTTTTTTGTGGGGTTCATTGCTTGAGGAGCTCTATACCAATAGTGAGTAATAGTAAGTCACCCAACAACTGATTTCGTTTTTTTTTAGGAAACAATCGAAATGCAACCCGACGAACAAATCTCATGCATGGCCTAGGTAGGCGCAAAATAGTATCATTGTGACAAAAAAAAAATGGGTGGCATTCTGGCGATTTTGGGTTAAGGAGCCTCTACTAGGTCATCCAGAAAATAATTTCCGCCAAAAAGTGTTATTACGTGGGGGAGCCATAGGAAATAGGACTGAATATTGCTGGTAAAAATCGGGAAATATATAGGATTTTGTGTGGACCGTAGGTCCTGTTTACTACATTAGCCCACCCCAATAGTACTATTAATAGTAATACCCCCATCGTAGCAAGGCCGACTATTATCATGATTGTTGTCCAATGGCCCATCCCGCGCGGTAAGAAGGGGTTGGTTGCAGTTAGTCTTTGCCTTCTGAGGTAGTATTTAGCGTTTGCCTTCTGAAGCAAATATTTTGTTTTTGCCTTCTGAGGCAGTATTTAGTTTTTGCCTTCTGAGGCAATATTTACTTTTTGCAATGTTTAGCTTTTGCCTTCTGGGGCGAGGGTGGTCGAAAAATAGTTTTCGACACCTAACAGAATGTTTTGTTCGTTAGGGGAGGGGGGTGACTACTAAAACCAAGTGAAAAAAATGAAAATAGGGACTATTTTTTCCCTATTTTCTTATTTCACCATGTGATCACAACGGTTGCAACGGTTTTCTATTCCGACCTCTGGGGGTGTGGTGTGTCGTTTTCTCTTTTTTCCGGACGCCCCTGAGGCAATATTTAGTTTTTGCCTTCTGAGGCGATAATTAGTTTTTGCCCTCTGAGGCAAGATTATCTAATTGGTTGAGCTTCTCAAGTGAGCCAACTTAACTGCCGGTTTGCACGATAACGTTACTTCTGTATTTGCTTTAGGACTGTTGTACATACGGTAGCGCGTACAAAGCTTGGTCGGGCTTCGCGGACCAACCTTTTTTTGAATTCGTGTTTCGGGTGAGATGTTGATTAAAGTTCTTCACATGCGAGGAGCTCGGAAAATAAGCCACCACCCCTGTAAGGCAAGCATTGCTCCAAACGTTATATGTGAGCATGATCTTCAACGTTGATCGCTCATAAGCATTACCAGAGAAAATAACAAAAAACGAAGGGGACTCACAAGTAAAAGTTCCTAGTATACGTGTTGTTATCGTTGCTGTTATAATAGTACCAGGTGATAGTTGAACTTTGGGTTGCAATGTGTCTCGAGTTATCATGCATTCATGAATTGTTTGAGAGCATGCACAGCGCGGCCAACCGCGACTCGAGGCCTTGCGATGACGGAAGAAAAGGCTGGACACTTCTCGAGATAAAAAACCTAAACGCAAGGCGCGTACCGTCGAGCGCGGGGTGATGGCTGAGCAATCCCACGGTAGGGGTCCCACAGTTAGGCTCAATATTTTCTGACCGGTTGAGCTCCTCACGTGAGCAGCCACCAGATACTATTACGAGTTTACTGGTATGTTGCTTATGGACTACCGCATTGGATGGTTTGGTCGGGTTGCGGGAACGAATGTTTCCTAAGTTATGTCTCGGGTGAGATATTTAGCTCCTCATGTGAGGAGCTCAGAAAATTCTGCTGCGCCCCTACCGTGGGATAAGTCGGCTGCTATGTAACCCTCCCGGGTCTGAGGTACGGCTAGGGAGGGAGGAGAAAGAAGAGCAAATGCAACACATGCAATGAAACAATATATAGGGAAAAAACAAAACTAGAAAATAAACAAAACCAGCATGCATGCATATGTACCGCTATACACATGTGCATGTTGTATAACCTCGATGACACCAACACGAGTCAAGACAGGGCGAGGCACGATGTGTTAGAACCCATGTAACTTGCAGCCACTCCCACATATGTCTGTGTTCGCATGGGTGTGGTATGCATTCTATCGAGATGACAGCTCCACGC
This sequence comes from Saccharina japonica, assembly GCA_008828725.1. Taxonomy (NCBI): domain Eukaryota; class Phaeophyceae; order Laminariales; family Laminariaceae; genus Saccharina; species Saccharina japonica. The sequence goes on from MEHQ01002038.1 coordinate 870,897, forward strand.
ACAGTCTCGGGAGCTGGGTAATGACACCAACACCAACACCAACAACAACAACAACAACAACAACAACAACAACAACAACAACAACAACAACAACAACAACACCAACACCAACACCAACACCAACACCGACACCGACACCAACACCAACACCAACACTAACACCGACACCGACACCAACACCGATACCAACAACAACACCAACACCAATACCAACACCAACACCGACACCAAGACCGACACCGACACCAACACCAACACCAACACCAACACCAACACCAACACCAACACCAACACCAACACCAACACCAACACCAACACCAACACTAACACCAACACCAACACCAACACCAACACCAACACCAACACCACCAACAACACCAACACCAACACCAACACCAACACCAACACCACCAACACCAACACCAACACCGACACCAACACCAACACCACCGCCACACAATTTGACTTGATAATATTTTGTAGGCGCATAGTAACACGAAACAAAATGACGCCGTGGATGGGCTTAAAGGGGCAAGACTGCAAAGCAACAAATAAGTGCGTACGAAAATATAGACTAGTCACTCCTCCTCCAAGCGGTTGAAAACAAACAAAAACAATAAACTCGATGCTGTCACCAATATAAAGTACTTCGTACGAAAAACGTCTGCCTCACAAGCGACTTTCTTCGTAGGAGGATACCAATGCAGCTCACCCTTCGTGCGACTCGCCGAACACCTCGCGTGGCGCTTGGCGCTTGGTGCAAGCAGAGTCGTTTCTTGGTCTGTGAAAGCTCAGCGGGCTCCGTCCCGACATCGCATATAGGGATGCGAGGGCCTACAGTCATACGACTACGACCATGCATGAACATATGGGTACATCCTCCCCACCGTTAGCGCCGATCGATTTGGTAGAAAAATCCTCCGACGACCCCCTGTAGGACCCTGCCTGATCACTGTCGGAGGGGTGTTTAGTCCACGGGGCCGCGGGTTGGCTCTCCCCTCCCGCCCTCTAGGCGCCAACCAATCTGGCTATGAACCTCAGCCTATCGCAACAGACGCATACTACGTTAGAGGTGCACCATGTTTTTTCTGAACTCCTCACTTACGGAGCGTCGTACCCTCACCGAAAAAATGATTTTGGAGGTAAACATAAGTGCTGCCGGATGGGAAATATCATGACCGAAGTATGCCCTGAAACATTATTCGTCACAAAAATGAAAGTCCGACGAATTTGGGTTAGGGAGCCCGATCGTTCAGAAAACGATTCAGCCAAAAAGTGCTACCTCTACCGTAACACGCGTCAACAGCCGTCAGAAGGATCGTCTTACCTGGACCTCGCCCTTGACCGGGTAGCTGCCGGCGTGATCATCCAGCAGGTTCACGGCGTGTTCGTACAGGGTGTTACTCTCGTCGTACGGCACGAGCGCGGCCCTTAGCGTGGAGTTGGACGTATCGTTGGCCCGAAGCCTGTGTTTGTTCGGTGTTTATAATTTTGTTTGTTTGTTTTGCGTAAAACAAGAAAACAATGACAAATCAACACGACGTTGCAAAATGGACGAGGTAGTTGTAAAATGACGTTGCGAAATGGTGCTGCGAACGAACTAATGATGCGAAAAGTATGTTGCAAAATGTATGTTGCAAAATGTTTGTTGAAAAATGGCGTTGCGATGATTTTGTAAAATGGCGTTGCAAACTGTCGCGGCCAAAAGTTGTCGCAAAACGACGTTGCGAAACGATGTTGCAAAAAGAATTCCCCAAATGACCTTTGCAATACGATGTTGCAACCTGACGCGGAAAAAGGAATGACAATGACGAAAGATGCTGAACCGCAGAATGAGGTTCCAGAAGCGCTTGCAAATGCCATGGCATTATCAGGCAAAGTTGCAGAACAAAGTTGCAAGCAAATAATAGCTGTATGGCGAGTAAACTATGCTGAACAATGGCGTTGCACCATTATACTAGAAAATAATAATGCTGCACGAAAAAAAAATATTACGCGATGGCAATGCAAAACGACTTTGGAAACTGCGGTCCACTTTGAGCATAATGCTTGGACCGAAGGCCGCTTGGCTGTTGCACAATGCCGTCATGGCCATCATCATGGCTATCATCAACCATCATCCATCAGTCATCGTCATCATCGTCATCATCCTTACCATCACCATCATCATCGTCGGCATCATCATCACTACCACCACCACCAACACCAACACCAACACCACCAACACCAACACCACCAACACCGACAACGACAACAACAGCACCAACAACAACATTGACAACAACAATAACAACACCAACAACAACAACAACAATAACAACAACAACAACAAAAGCAGCAACAACAACAAAGACAACAACAAAGACAACAACAACAACAACAACAGCAACAACAACAACAACAAAAACAACAACAACAACAACAACAACAACAACAACAACAAAAACAACAACAACAACAACAACAACAACAACAACAACAACAACAACAACAACAACAACAACAACAACAACAACAACAACAACAACAACAACAACAACAACAACAACAACAACAACAACAACAACAACAACAACAACAACAACAACACCATAACGACCATCATCACCACACTCAATGAAAGACATTGAGCAGATCACGATCTAGAGGAACTAGTTCCTCACCTTCCGCTGCACGTAGCACAGATCCAACCCAGCGTACCTACATGTTCTAAAACCCTTTGCATATTGTCACGGCCCCCACGCGGTAGTAACACGAGCTAGATCACTACAGATCGTACAGATCAGGAACTCTATCGGCCATGAAATACCTAGATCATGAAATGACTCTTTCCGCATGATGATCTCTCTGAAACCTCTCAGATCGTGCAGATCAGGAACTCTATCGGCCATGAAAGACCTAGATCATGAAATGACTCTTTCCGCATGATGATCTCTCTGAAACCTCTCAGATCGTGCAAATCAGGAACTCTATCGGCCATGAAAGACCAAGCTCATTCAATAACTCTTTCCACATGATGATATGTGTGAGACCTCTCAGATCGTACAGATCAGGAACTATATTGGCCATGAAAGACCTAGATCATAAAATGACTCTTTCTACGTGCTTATCTGTCCGATCTGTGCACATTTGTCCTCTCACTTGTTGGGTTCGTTGGGCTGGGCGGGGACGTACAAGAGGGTCATGTTCACATCGCTCGAATATAAAATCCACCTGTTCCCGTCGTTCAGCTCCAGCATGAACCGACCGTCTTGGGATGTGTGGCTCCCGTCGTTGACAGCCTGTACCGACGACAATAACGCATACCGTAGAGCGCCACATGTACCGACGGGAAAGTGGTTGGTGAAAGGATGTTACTTGAAGACTGATCGGCCGACACCTACAACTAGAACACTTAGGAAGAAGGAAGCCATGAACTGGATCGCTCGTCGGTAGAGGTGTGTTTCCCGTCGCTGTCAGTCTGTACCGACGGCGAACATAAAATCAAGCGGCAGCACGTCACGCGTACCGACGAAAAACGGACGGTGCACTGTGTTAACTTGAAGATTAACCGGTCGGCAACTAAACACGCTCAGTCAGGGTATGGGCTCCATGAACTGCCCGCCGGTCGGTTTGTGGTTTCCGTCGCTGACAGTCCGTACCGACGACAAGCAAAACAATCAAGCGGGATCACGCCACATGTACCGACGAAACATGGAATATGACAGTTTGTAAGTTAAAGACTGCTCGGACAGCATCCGAGACAGTCAGGGTAAGGAAGCAATCGACTGAACCGCCCGATCTTGGATATGTACCTCCCGTCGCTGACGGCCTGCACCGACGAAGAAATCGGCAGCAAGCTGCAGTGAGCCACAGGTTGTAACTTGAAGACTGATCGTTCGGCAACTGAAACACTCAGGGTGAAGCAAGCCGTGAGCTGCCTGTCGGTAGATGTTGTGGCTCCCCGCCGTTGACAGTCTTCGCTGCCGACGTCTAGCTGCGTATCAACGAGGTACTGGTACTAACAGCAAAGCAAACATATTATCTGCATGATCTTGGACAATTTTCCCGGGCTGGAACCGTGCGATCTGCATGATAATGGACATATTTCTAGGCTCGATCTATACAGGTATTCCGATCTTGCACGATATATCACAACGGCAGGTCATTAGAATCTAGATCCATGTAGATCGTGATGTCTCCGTCGGACGTGTGTAAAAGTGCGTATCACCCCGCATTGCCCCCACCATGCCGTTGACAGTTAGCATGACGTGGACCTTTATTATATCGATAGATCTTGCACGGTATCGCATAACGGGAGCTTAGAACCTAGATGATCTGTAGTAGATAGATAGATCGCGATCTATCTGCCTGACTCGTGTAAAACGCTTCCCCCACTTCGCCGTGGACGGCTAGCATAGCGCGGATCTGTACTACTGTATACAAATGGATCTTGCCCAACATTTCACAGCCGGAAGACTGAATACAAATGGATCTTGCCCAACATTTCACAGCCGGAAGTTCAGGATCTCTAGATGTTCTGCAGATCTGCCCCAACGTGTGCAAACGCTGTCCCCACCTTGCCGTTGACGGTCAGCATGGCGTGGATGCTCGACACCTCGGGAGTAAAGCTCTCGTACTTCACGGTCGCGTACGCCTGATAAGTCACAGAAACCCCCAAAACAAAAGGGAGCTGCGAGTCAGCGAGGGAAGAAAGCGGCCGGTATGTTATTGTCGCGGTACAAACGCAACGCACACGCCGTCGTAGTGGCAGGTGCACCGTACGTAGCACATGCATCAAATTTCGAGTAAAACCCGAGGCCAAATTCAAGGCGAAATCGACGAGGGAAGGGATGAAGGCACAGACGGAGAAGAGCCTACTACTACTGATGTGTTACCCCGTATCTGGGTTACGACTAGGAAGGAGAGATGAAATAAGAAGGAAGATAATCGGTGAAACATCGGCCTTCATAAGGGGGGGGCTGCATCATTGGTACTAAAAGTTAGCTGAGTATTCAGGTATGATTGATAGATACAGTACATATGTGAATGGTATGATTGAAATATGAGCTGCACGTTGTCAGACGGCAAATGGTATAATTATACATGGGATGGGGGGGAAAACAAATAAAGGAGTGGGAGGTTGCTCATCGCACGATTCTCTGAACGCTGTTTTCGGGCGATATACCTTATACACAACGAGCGCGTTAAGTTAGCACAAGGGAAGGGCGCGATCCGTTTTCAGCTTTCGTGATTTATCGAGTTTGCTAAAGTCATACACCCCTGGTATAGCATTAGAGTTTGGGTCAAGGGCGCGATGCTTATTGGGCTCTCGTGATGTCTCGACAACCGTAAGGGTTTGCTACTAAATTAGCATGTATCTGGTATATAGCATTCACATTTTCGGAAAGGCCTTCAACCAGTACGCATGTATCTCAAAACACCTCTTGTTCGGTATTGGCACACCTACCCGATCTTTGAAGAAAACAAAAAACAAAAAACAAACTATACGAGCGCTGCAAACAAAACGCTCGCACATTTGAAAACACCTTGTTTGGTATTGGCACACCTACCCGATCTTTGAGAAAAACATACAACAAAAAAAACAATACGAGCGCTGCAAAAACACGATCGCGCATTTGAAAACACCTTGTTTGGTATTGGCAAACCTTACCCGATCTGTCAAAAACGAGAAACAACAAAACATAAAAGCGAGCGCTGCTGACGAACGATCGAGCACCCCCTTTGTGCGCGAAGTCGAAACGCCCCGTTTTTTTTGTGTTTCGCAGTACGTGGAACTCCTCGAGGGAGGAATCTCGTGAAAGCAATGCTGGCGCACGCACCCACCCCTACCTTAACCCATTCATAACTGAAAAAACAAACATCCCCCACTAATTTCAAGTAGTTTGTCTCCCAATACGTAATATGGGGCCAGTTCTTAAGGGGGTTAAAGTGGTATGCATGCGTGCGTTGCTACGTGTACGTGTGCTCACCATACCCCTGACGAGATAGGAGATCATGCTCCCGGCCTTGAAGTCGTCGGAGGTGAACAAGAAGGTGACGGATAGACCCTCTTCGCCGTAGTCGGACATCGCCGCGTCCTGGTTGGTGTACAGCTCCTGTCCACGCCAATCAAGCACGTTTGTTTTAACACACAATACTAGAGGGTGTTAGCAACTGACCGGGGCTCCTTCTCATGGGGGCACTACCCGATCCGCGGATCGGGTGTAAAAACGTTTTTCGATATCTCGCGGTTCGGGCCGGATCGGGCCGGGTCGGATCAGGACGTTTTCGAACTCTCACGGATCGGACCGGGTCGGGCCAGGTCGGGTCAGGACGTTTTCGAACTCTCACGGATCCGATCGGGTCATGCCAGGCCGGATCGGGGGTCAGGACGTTTTTCGAACTCTCATGGGTCGGGCTGGGTCGGGCCGGATCGGGCCAGGACGTTTTTCGAACTCTCACGGGCCGGATTGGGCCAGGCCGGGCCAGGTCGGGTCATGAAGTTTTCGAACTCTCACGGGCCGGATCGGGTCGGTTCAGGACGTTTTCGAACTCTCACGGGCCGGGCCGAGTCGGGCCGGACCGGATCGGACCGGGTCAGGACGTTTTCGAACTCTCACGGATCGGATCGGGTCGGGCAGGGTCGGATCAGGACTTTTTTTCAATGTATCACTGGTTGGATCGGGTCGCCCTTACACGCGCCGGGCCCGACCCCACCTGCCCTATTATCATCCACTGAATGAAATAGTAACTACACGTCAACCGAAATATATATATATGTAGCGCTTTTTATTTTAAGGGTGGGAGGACGGGGGGGCGGGGGGGGGCGGCGTACTCATTCGTTGCTTGCCTTAGTCATTTGACCATTGACCACGCATTCCTTTCGAGACGGAGCACCGTGGGGGGGGGGGGGGGGCGGGGCCCCCCCCCCCCCGGGGGGGGGGCCCGGGCGGGGGGGTGCCCGGGGGGGGGGGGGGTGGGTGGACGAGGTGAGAGGGTGTACTCATTAGTCGCATGTCATGCATGGCCGTAGTCGTATGGCCATAGACCCTCGCACCCCTACTATGCCGGGGCCGAGTACGTCGGGTTTTCGCCAACCAGGAAGGCATTACTTGCGCCAAGCGCGAGGAGCTGCTGTGAGGTGTTGGGTGAGTCGTATGAAGGGTTATGGTCTGTTGAGCAGACTTCGTGATGTTGGTGTGCGTAACTGCTTGTGCATACCAGGGTTACAGCATCGACAGCACTGAACTGACTATGTTCACGGCGTGCCCACTTCCAGAAAATACCGATTGGTTTACTCTTCGACTGCCTTGTGCGTGCCTTACCATAAAACATACATTATAATATACATACTCATACACACTACGCGACGAGAGCATTCTCCTTGTGCAGAGTTAAGGCTATCTACCCCACACAAAGGATCGAACTCGTCTGAACAGACATGGTAACCGCCAACAAACAAAAGCTACGCTGGCTTGTCTAGCTCCCGCCGTGATTGATTGGGGGGGTTTTAAACAGCGTCCCGGCCAACCGCCACCAAGCCCCTCTATAGGGGGCCCGGTATAGTATGCGCCAGCCAACCATGCCGGCACTATCGCGGCAACCGGCACTATATCACCCCGGTGGTCTAGGAGTTTACTCTCGAAGGCTACAAAGGGTTACCCTCGAAATCCTCGATATCATAGGACGCATGCTACGATAGAGGTGCACCATGATTTCTCTGAGCTCTTAATTTAAGAAGCGTCATACCTCACCGAAAAAAATGGTTTTGGAAGAAAATAAAAAGTGCTGCCGGATGAGAAATCCCCATAACCAAAGTATACTCTAAAACATTATTCGTCAAAAACAAAAATGAAAGTCCGACGAATTTGGGTTAAGGAGCCCGATCGTTCAGAAAACGATTCAGCCAAAACGTGCTACCTCTACCGTAGCACGCGTCATAGCTGATGTTTTTATTTTTTATTTTTCAAATACCTCTGCAGTGATGATGAGGTCCTTGTTTGAAGCGGTGGCGTACCACTTGAGCCGTCCGTCGCTCTCGTACTGCCCGCCGAAGAACCTGGGGTAGCTGACGAAAAGCCCGAACGGGTACTCGTCGTTCACCGTCACCAGGTAGGGCAAGGTCCAGACGCTGCTCGACGGCCCGTCGATCTGAACGGGCAACACGTATTTATTACTTGTTGGTATAATTTTGTCAAGTATACCAGGAATGGTTTTATGATTGATAGGTATATGTAGTAGCATGATTGCAATAAAAGCTAAACCTTGTCATATGGAAATGTCAATAGTACTTCAAACTTCAGCTCAGGGGCCGCCAGGAAGCGAGGAGGAGCAGTGGGGGGGGGGGGATGACAGACCCACACCGATGGCGTGGGGATGGAGCTTAGATGCGGCTTAGGACTTAAGTATTGAACGTAAAGAGGGCATATTGGGAAGAAGGAGGGAGCAAGGACAACAAATGGAGTATTGTGGATAAATCTTGGCGGGAAGCAGACATAGAAGGGTGTTAGACTGTACGCATAGGTTTCCTTGGTTTCCGTGGTCTTCTGCTTTTGGGAGTTTTATGAGTGATCAACGCTGAAGATCATGCTGCACATTGTCGGATGGCAAAGATAATAATAATAGTACGCGGCACAAGCAATACAAAAAGACAGCCAAGCAATGGCGAGGAGCAGGCAAAGGCATTCATGAGGGGGGCTTGCATTGTGTTTTGTATAAGCTTGTCAAGTAGTTAGGGATGACTGATAATAAGTATGTGCGGACGGTATGATTGAAATAAGACTGCACATTTGGCCAGATGGCAAATGGAATAAAAGTAATGGAGTAGATACAGCTCGAGCCGGAAAAGAAGGGAGAGTAAGTAGACGTCGTGCAGAGGTGCTCGCTCTGTTTTTGTTAGTGGGGTTTTTAATTTCGAAGTGCTTCTGAGTGATCAACGTTGAAACTCTCTCATAAGGAGGGCAAGGATGATAAAAAATATATATATATATATATATATATATACGTACGTCATACATGTATGTGTTGAGAAGTTGGGAGTGCATGATTTTGGGGCTGAGATTTTTGCTCTCAATCAGGGCTGAATTATTAGCAATCATTGCGGACAGTACTGGGCTGCAGTGCGCGGCATACATGTTGGGAAGAAGTTGGGAGCATTTGTTTTCCAGGGTTGAGGTTGCTTTAGATTTTGATATCAAGATGTTAATAATTATAATAGCTCAACGAGGAACGCCACGCTAACTGAACCCTACCAGGTGCCAATCTGCCCCTAAATACAAGCACCGTATAAAATTAATAGTAACGTACAAATGATTCGTATGTTTAGGGGCAGAGTGGCATACAATAGACGCGTGCTACGTTTTGGCTTATTATTTGTCATTATTATCATCTTTGCCATCCGACAATGTGCAGCATGATTGAGCTTCAACGTCGATCACTCACAACATTCCCGAAAGCAGAAAACCACGGAGTAAACAAAGGAAACCTATGCGCAAAGCCAAACTTCCTTCTGTGTCTACTTCCCGCTACCCTCTATCCACGATAATACTCCCTTTTTTTTGCTTATTATTGTTTTTTCCGAGTGATCGGGTTCCTTAACCCACAATCGTCCGTGTTTTCATTTTTTCCCTTGCAACATGTTTCTTTGTACAGTCAGGCCATGGGACTGCTCGTCGGGTATGTAGCTCGTACTTCTATTTTCCGCCAAAAATCATTATTTGACTTACTGTTCGTATATATTACTTACTGTTAGTGCAGAGCTCCTCACGTGAGGACCCTCAGCAACTCTGTAACATGGTGTCAACACCTCTGCCGTGGTATGTATCAATGCTGGCACCAGATAGCCGTGTCTGTGCTCACCGTTGACATTACAATGAAGCGCGAGCCTTAGCACAACCAAATAGGAGACTCTCAACGCTGTCGTGTACCGTACTCGATTACGGGGTGGGCTAATGTAGTAAATAGGACATACGGTACACACAAAAACCTATACATTTACATATTTTTACTAACAATATTTGGTCCTATTTACTATGTGAGTGTGTTCTTCACATTAAACCTTCCTTTCTATCCGTCGACATCCAGCAAACCCAGTGTCCGTGCCGATTCTTCATCCTAGAGAGGTACCAGTTCTGTGGTCACAAAACTACGACACAGCAGAGATACTACGCTCAGAGCAGTAAGCAGAGCAGACAATGCAATGCCATATACGACAGGCAAGACCTACCCTGCTAGCAATCCAGGTGCATGCAAGAGAAAAAAAGAGAAAAAAGGTCCCCCGTAATAGTGTGAAGAAAGGGAGAAAAAAGTAAGGCACCGACCGGTGAAAAAAAACATGCGTCCAGCTAGTAGCATAAAACGTGCCGTACTTATACTATTTTCCTCGTCTATTGGTGTTATTGATGATATCATAGACAGCGCTCGGGGTGATAAAGCCCATCCATGTGGAAGATTGAACGAAGGGAGTCTGGAGTTTGTGAAGAGGTACTGAATCGTTGGCGTGATTGAGAAGGGAGGGAGAAGAGGGTCGTCCTGTTGGGAGGTTGCAGTGAGTGATTGCACTGGAAGTGCAGAGGAGGAGGCTGAGAAGGGTTGAGATAGAAAGGAAGAGTACCTGTTTCTCAAGAGTTTTTATTGTTAACGCGACAGATCGAGGAGCGAAGAGGGGCGGCAGCAAGGAGCGCTCGTACTGCTGCCCGTGGGATATATGCTTGGCCATGTGAATGTGCTGCATAAACACAGACACAAACAGAACCATAGGCAGACCACGAACAGGAGTGAATCGTCCACAAGCTGGGGTCCATCACGTCACTTTCCTTCTTGAAATTGCTTCCATGGAAGATGCCACGTACTTCCATGGCAGTGCAAAATACTTGTTTGTATGGAAGTGATGATTCGTCCATGGAGCGTTTTTTACTTGTTCAAGCAAACTTCCATGAAATTTTGTTTTTACTTCCGTGGAAGTACATAGATACTTCCACCAACTTCCATCACCAGCTGAATTTTCGACAATTACGTTCGGTGGAAAGCTGCCAAGAGCTTTCATACTCCCTTACAGACTCCCACATACTTCCACGAGTTTGCTAAGCTGCCGTTACCTTCCGCGAGAGTCCACTGACTCCCATTACTTCCACCAGAATCCATAGACTTAACTTCATCCATGTTATTAGATACGAAAGTAAGTTGTTACTTCAGTGGAAACAAAACACCTTCCATGGAAGATTGTTTACTTCCGAAGTTTCATACGTCAAATTAAAGGCTTACTTCCATGGAATTTATGTTGCTTTCATGGAAGTAAACATTTTCTCCGATGGAGTTTTTCGTTCCCAGGGAAGTAAGCACTTACTTCCATGGAAGTAAACGTGGACGCAAACTGTTCCTTCCACGGAAGCTGTTTTTTACTTCCACGAAAGATTTTTCACTTCAATCAAAATATAACCTATTTCCTCCATTTGTTGTTTTTTTGCTTCCATGAAAGTAATTATCGCCTCCGAAGGGCAACCGGAGGGTAACCGGAGGGTAACCGGAGGGTAACCGGAGGGTAACCGGAGGGTAACCGGAGGGTAACCGGAGGGTAACCGGAGGGTACCGAAGGGCAACCGGAGGGTAACCGGAGGGTAACCGGAGGGTAACCGGAGGGTAACCGGAGGGTAACCGGAGGGTAACCGGAGGGTAACCGGAGGGTAACCGGAGGGTAACCAGGAGGTAGCCCTAAGGTAACCCGAGGGTAACCGGAGGGTAAAAACCGGAGGGTAAGCCGAAGGCAACGGGAGAGGCAAACCGAAAGGGTAACCGAAGCGGTAACTGCAAGGGTAACTGAAGGGTAACGAAGGCGTAAACGAAAGGGTAACCGAAGGGTACCGAAGGGTAACCGAAGGGTAACCGGGAGGGGTAATCGAAGGGTAACCGAAGGGTGGCCGATATAATGAATCGCAGGCGGCAATGAAGGTATGCCGCCTCCTCGTACTTCAACGACTCGTTCTGACTCCTGTACACCGGGAACTCCGCCAATATTTACACTTTTCGTCTTTTTTCCTACCGCCTCGTGGCGTCCTGAGACTCTGCCGTCTGCTCCTCATGAGGGAGGCAAGACGACAAGCACCCAAGAAACTGAGTGACCGCTCAGGTGCACGGGTGTTTGGTGCGTTGCTTCGCTCACGAGGGAGCGAGAGTGGAGACCCAGGACGCCATGAAGCGGCTTGAAAACAAGACATAAACGTATCATATATTGGGAGTTCCCGGAGTAGAGAAAGCAAAACAAGAAGTGGAAGCACCAGCAGACGGCATACCTGCGAGCCTCCTGCGACCCTTTTTTATCGGTTACCCTTCAGGAAACTAGGCATTGACGATCAGACATATCAATATTCGTATTTCTCTTCGGCAGTTACATCAACCACGAAGGGTAACCGAAGGGTAATCCGAAAGTGGTTAACCGCAAAGGGTAACTAAGGTAACCGAAGGGTAGCCGAAGGGTAAACCGAAGGCTGGGGGTCGGGTCGGGGTCCGTCCGGGGCTAGCGGGAGCGTTGGGTAAGTAACCGGAAGGGTTAACGAAGGGTAACCGAAGGGTAAACGAAGGGTAACCGAAGTACCGGAAAGGGTAACCGAAGGTGTAACCGAAGGGTAACCGTAAAGGGTAACGAAGGGTAACCGAGTGGTACGAAGGGTTACCGAAGGGGAACCGAAGGGCTAACCGAAGGGTAACCGAAGGGTAACCGAAAGGGTAACCAAGGGTAACCGAAGGGTACCCGAAGAGCACCGAAGGGCAACCGCAGGGTGACCGGTAACCAAAGGGTATCCAGAAGATGGCAACCCAAGGCAACCAAGGCAACCGAAAGGGCAACCGTAAGGCAAACCGTAGGGCAACCGAAGGGCAAACCGAAGGGCAACGAAGGGCAACCGAAGGGGCAACCGAAAAAGTATCCGAGGTAACCGAAGGATAACCGAAGGGTGGCCGATATAATGAATCGCAGGCGGCAATGAAGGTATGCCGCCTCCTCGTACTTCAACGACTCGTTCTGACTCCTGTACACCGGGAACTCCGCCAATATTTACACTTTTCGTCTTTTTTCCTACCGCCTCGTGGCGTCCTGAGACTCTGCCGTCTGCTCCTCATGAGGGAGGCAAGACGACAAGCACCCAAGAAACTGAGTGACCTCTCAGGTGCACGGGTGTTTGGCGCGTTGCTTCGCTCACGAGGGACCGAGGGTGGAGACCCAGGACGCCATGAGGCGGCTCGAAAACAAGACACAAAAGGTATCACATTATCGGAGTTCCCGGAGTAGAGAAAGAAAAACAAGGATTGGAAGCACTAGCAGACGGCACACCTGCAAGCCTCCTGCGACCCTTTTTTTATCGGTTACCCTTCAGGAAACTAAACATTGCCAATCAGACATACAACTCTGCGCATATCTCTTCGACAGTTACATTAACAGCAGGCTTATCAGACACGGGTACGACTATAGCCAACGCTTCTTCTGCTGTTGGCAGAGGAAGGGGTATCGTACATACCGTCAAGAAGAGCGTTGAGTTCGCACACGGGCGCGATCGTTTTTCAGCATTCGTTTTCTCGAAAATGGTAAAGGGTTGGAAAGCCGAACGTTATATTTTTCGGAAGGCTCTCCATCAGATCTTTCCGAAAACACCTTATTCGGTATTGGCATTCGGTATTGGAAACCTTCCCGTTCTGGAAAATCCGAGCGCTGAAAACCGATCGCACCTCTCTGCGAATCTCAACGCTCTTAACCCATTCAGAACTGAAAAAAACATTTCACACTAATTCTAAGTAGTTTGTCCCCAAATACGTGGGACCAGTTCTTGAAGGGGTTAAACGGCACTCATAGGGTTGTACAGGAATGAATACGGCGAGTTGCTTCTCCTGCGTGTAACGTATAGGACTGGTGCTACGGTAGGGGGTTCATGTGTATCATAGGTGCTTATTTTTCACCTGCACAGAGCCACTCAGCCGAGTGACTGCTTTACTGCGTTGTGCTCATAACTTGTTTTGGTTTTTGTTGTTGTTATATATGCACCGCCATTGGGGGCTGTGTTACCCAACGCCAACAAACTTTGTTTAGGTCCAACTTCCAGTTAGATTCGGAGCCACTCGTCCGAGTGGCCTAAACCCGGTAGTGAAAATGTGGGTACCCCCCCCATCATCGTAGCACCAGTCATAGGAGAATGGTGATGGTGGTTTTTACGGGGGGCGCTCGTATTGTTCGTGGAGCTATATGCGCTACTGTATCGTATGCAAAATGATAGGATAGGGTGCTCCCAAGCTGTGTGGGGTTGTCTGGGTGTGTGTGTGCGTTGGTGCTGGTGTGATGCTGGTCTGTGATGCTGGTGGTGTTATGTATGAATGCTCGCACTGCTGTGTGTATGGCGTACCAGTCCCACGACGGGTAAATGTGATAAAGATCCCGGGATCGTGAAAAAAGGCCTCACGTATCTGCTCAAGATATCCGCTTCATCATTATATAGTGGTAGGGATATACTATTAATAGTGGCGATGGAAAACGTGACAGAAAACTCTTAGGAATGGCGTATGTTTGTGTTTTGTTGCGTTTAATTGGACTATGGTTTTCGGTGAATGATCGACGTGAATCCGCAGTAGGTAGAGCTGCCGAGCATTCCAAACGGGTGTTCTTCGTTTACAGCAAATACCAGATAGGGCAATATGCAGGCGCCGCTGGAGCAGGAGGACCCGTCGGTCTCAATGAATCATGCGTACGAACAATAATACACAAATACAAAAATAGAATGGCTCCGATTAACCTTGTTCAGCCTTTACTACACGTATATATTTGTGTCCGGCACTCTTCATCATGATTTTACGGCACTGTCTTGGGAGACCGGTGATTACCGGAGTTTAGGTAATTGGATCGCATTGTGTACTACCCAACAGGAGCATCCCAGGTGGGGGAACAGAGGACGGAAAGGTGGGATAATCGTAGCTCCCACCTGGCGGTCTCTCGTATCATGATTTGGAATTGTGTTACAAGTTGCTCGTATTCTTCTAGCTCTATGCAACCAACACACGTGATGAGTAACAACGAGAACCTTGACGATAGGCAAACCCGCCAAGGGATGCTGCTAGTTCGTGTCCCGCACTGAGGTGCATTACGGTACTGTTAGGGGTGTCAATGAAGGCATGGTATATCCATCAACGGCATGAAATGTGACTACATAATAGAAGATGGGCGAGGTCCAGACGGCCATCCACCTGAACGAAATCACGAACTGTACCTACAGAATGGAAGGAAGGCACTACCGGCAACACTCGTTCAGCTCAACCTACTATACCCGTACAGCAGTACCGCTATTACTCATATTCGTAGCAGTATAGACATGCGTACAATGTCCACCCGCCTCTGAGAGAGCTCAATTTCCGTACCTACTACGTGCCAGGCATGTTCTAAGAGCTCGGGAAAAAACCCCGTTCGGTCGTCGTTGTCCCGCATACCTTAGGGGTAAGTTCCTTTAGATATTTAAATACAACAAATAATGCAGTAATAGTAGTGGTCCCCCACTACTGGTATTATCTCTTTATTTCGATGATTTTAACAGACGGTGTGTGCCTGTGGCATTGTGGTGGACGTGCCAGTCTAAAGTCTCGCGGCAGTCTATCGTCGATCGTCGGTAGCCCTAACGCTCACGGGCAAGCATACAAGGCGCGTTGCTGTCGGTCCGTAGAACGATCTGGTAGAGTAAATGCTGTTATCGGTTGCCAGCGCTTTTCAAATATTTTTTGTTGCCACTGGAAAAAACAGTTCGAAAATAAATTTCCAGGAAAAAATAGGCCTTTCTCATATGATTGCCCCTGTAGGACGTATTCAGTTGATGTAAGCATCAAGCACGAGTGCGTTACATTGTACCAAGTTGAGTGAGTAATTTCAGTAGTTTCGATGACTAACAGTAGTTTTGACTTTGTTACCTCCATCGAGGGGGCGTGTTGATGTAGAAGTATGCTTTACTACAGGCAGCAAGTACCCAGTAGCCTACCGAGTCACTGAAAGAAAACAATGTGATAGATACAGGTATTACAGTCTACCAGGTATATCTATCTACTCTAGTCAATACTCAGTCTACCAGGTAGATATCTATTATCTTAATAGTCAATACTCAGTAGCATTCTACTATGGGTATACTCAGTCATGTCTATACGTACGGTTAGTACTTGATATTAATTAATATGCGGGGTAATAGGAAAGTTCCAAGAAATGTCTCGTGGCCTATTAATAGTCCACCGCCGATCGTCGGCAGCCGGAACGTTCACGAGCAAGCATCCAAGGCACGTTGCGGTGCATCGGCCAGCACAACGATCTGGTAGAGATCCTCTAGCCGTAGAGCCGACCGTGGTCGAGGCTGGTTGCAGACGCACGCACCAAGCACACAACCAATCTGCTGAAGTCTGTCTCCCCGTGTTTTCGTCTTATCCCTCTTGGCCCAGAGAGAGGGCCATATTTTCAACACCATACTCGTACATGTCTGCTGAGAAGCTGACGGGCACACCTAACGGTGGCTCGTACGAAGCCTCTGAACTAGCACGTGCACCACCCGCAGTGCCTCGAGCGGACACTATCAATAATTCACAACGGTACGTAGTCATCCCGCTCTCCCATCAGGGTTTTACGAGCTCGGAAAAAATATGTATTTCCATCTTCGGCGCTGTCCACAGGTGTATCTTGGGAAATATTTCCTTTGGGTGTTGCACTTTACAACAAACAGTGCTATTAATGGTAGGATGTGCTGGATTTTGAGACCAAAGTGCATTGGGTTTGATTCTACTCGTACGGCCTTTAGATATTTCAGTGTCTCCCTTCTGCCGCCGTTGTCCTGTGTATCTCGGCAATTGGTTCCTTCGGCTACTACTGAACGTGAAGTACTACTACCTCTACTATTGTACGACCTGCTGGATTTTGAGACCAAAGTGCAGCGGATTCATTCGCTTTCGTGTGTAAATTTTGAAGCATTCCATCTACCATAGATATTTGCCTACTGCACTACAGTACGTACGTACAGTACCAGGTATACAGTAGACTACTGAGCTTATTTCTTATTTCCTTTATGAGACACTGCACTCGTGCAGAAATTTCCTCATGAGATGCACACAGGGAGCTCGTGGGAGGCAGCCTCTCTGAGAGCCCCAAGGTCGGAGGGGATGCAAGTAGATAGATGCAGTCGATGGGTTCGGTGATTGGTCGATAGAATCGAAGCTGTGGCGCTAACAAATCTAGAAGGCGGTTGGGCAAGCGAGAATATACAGCGAGCGGTCAAGCGCCACACGACGACGACGGTTGCAGCAAATAGGTTGGATTGGGGCTGCTGCTGCTGCTGCTGCTACTGCTGCTTTGCTGTTGTTATCATGTCGGCGAGAACGCTGCCCCTACAAACGAGCAGCCGTCGCGTGACAAAGAGAAAGAGGCACGGGGTAAAAATGCTCGCAGCTCTGCGTCGTGTGGGACTGCGTGGATACGGAGCCCCATGGTGCTTTCAGCCTGTTCAAATTTAACGGTCTGTGTACGCAGGATGTAGGGGCGTAGGGTGCAGCGGGTGGGGTCTTTCCGTTCTTCTACGGGACGCGTGCTACGACGGTAGAGGTAGCACTTTTTGGCTGAATTGTTTTCTGAACGATCGGGCTCCTTAACCCAAATTCGTCGGACGGTCATCCTTGTGACGAAATATGCTTCAGAATTTACTTCGGTCGTGAGATTTCTCATCCGGCAGCACCTTTATTTTCCTCCAAAATATTTTTTCGGTGAGATATGATGCTCCTTAAGTGAGGAGCTCAGAAAACACATGGTGCACCTCTATGGTAGCATGCTTCACGGGCAACGTATGACCCTCCGAAAAAGGAGGTTCATAGCCCATAGTTACAGCCCAATCCTTTTTTGGAGAGTCATAGCCCATAGTTTCGGGTATTTTTGGCTAAGCTCAACCTGACTCAACCATGGATATTTTTTGTATGCGCCCTTATGCGTAGCCGTTCGTTGGCGGTACTGCTGTCGTACGTACGGCCTCGATTTGCTTACACCCTTGACCATTACGGGCGTGCGCGGAGCCACAGGCGGGCGTCAGCCCCCCTTGGATGTCATGTGATACCAGTGCAGGTCACGTTTTCCATCAGCCACCAGCCCCAAATTAGTGCAATCAGCAATACAGTTACTACAAATAGGCCAGCGGTGAGTCGGACCGATTGAATGGTCGATACTCCGCACTTACGATACGTGTGATACGCGTACGTACGTGTAATTTGTGAATTTGTTCGGGAAACGCCCATGGGTTCCTTGTTCCGTTTCGTCGTTTCCATGCGTTTCAGGTTGTAATAAAATTTTCATTTTTTATCAATTTTTTGGAGTTTTTTTTTAATCATGTGTTTTTGCCGTTGTTTAATTTTGTCACCTCTTCTTCTGATCATTGCTCTATCCTGTGATCTTATCATGTACTACCTGGTACCTGTGGTACTGCTGCTGTAAGAGTAGCAACGTGATTTTGGAAAGATCTGGTCGAGCGCCTGCTTCCGAAAATATAGTGTTCGACTTCATTTTACCATCCTTACGACTATCATTGTCGGGGAAACGAGCACTGAAAAACGATGGCATCATCTCTGTGCGAACCGAACACCATTTACAGTGCCACGCCACACGTGTCAATAGCTTGTGAAGATGTCGTGTCATGAGCTTTTTCTAACATGTTTATCGGAAGCAGTGCGGTATTATGCAGTGCGCCGTCGGTGCTCGCTACAAGAGTATGATACGCACTGCCGTGCCGCCCGATCACGCTGGATCACTCGTACACTGCAAAACAACAACGACAGCGCTGCTTGTGCTTGTATTCAGTTGTTTCTGTCGCCGCTTGATGAATGGCAGCAACGCCATCAATGGCTATATATACTTGTCATGAACATGATAAACTTGTTGGTGTGCAGCTCAGAGAAGGGATACGATGAAGAAAAGATCCCGGGTATCCACTTTGACCTCCCCTCGTGTACGATCTATCGATAGTACGTACTGTAGTACTACTATTAATAGCTGTACGCTAATGTTCACCAGGAGGAGCAGAGCAAACAAAAACACGTTACGTTCAGTTCGTACCTGGTATTTCGTACCATGTACGACGTACGTACGTATTTTTTTCGCATCCATGCTTCTTTGTTTGCCGAAATCCCAGCTCAAAAAAGAAAAACAGTTGACTCTACTCACGAGCATGTTGGAGTAGAACTTGTTGGTGTGCAGCAGGGCGGGGCGCGCTTCTGACAGGTTGGCGGACGCCCCCTCGGGGATGATGATGTTGGCGCTGCGATTGAAGGCTGAAGGCGCGCTGCCGCTGGGCAACGAGGTGGTGCTTGGGGCCACGAGGTGCCAGCACGACGACGAAGACGATGATGATGATGATGACCCCACGCAGCTGCTGCTGCTGCTGCTGCTGCTGCTGCTGCTGCTGCCGCCGCCGCTGCCGCCGCTGCTGCTGCTGTCTGCACCGCTGCCGCTGAAGGCCGACGACGAGGAGCGTGACGAGGGAACAACGTGTCCGTGTGCTGCTCGTGGGAGAGACCCCATAACTGCGACAGCTACTGCCGCTGCTGCTACTGCGCGTACCGCTGCTGCTGCTGTGGAGGATGCTGCGGAGGATGCTGTCGTCCGTGTTGTTGTTGCTGCCGATGTCAGTGTTGTTGTTGCTGCTGCTGCTGCTGCTCCTGCTGCTCCTGCTGCTCGTGCTGCTGGCATTGCCGGCGATGCTGCTCTTGCTTCGAGCCGCGCAGTAGTGGTAGCAGTACGAGCCGCCGGTCGCGTACGAGTACGAGAGGTAACAGTTTTCTTCTTCATTGTGTGGAGCGGAGAGCAGCTCGTAAAAATGCTGGTGGTGGTGGTGGTGGTGGTGGTGGTGGTGGTGGTGGTGGTGGTGGTGGTGGTGGTGGTGGTGGAGGCGGCGACGGTGGTAGCGATGCGTGATGTATGTGCGCCGCAGTTTATACGAGTGCGATGGAGATCGCAGAAAACAGTAGTACAGCACGTATTCGTACCTGTGGTATTTGTTTTAGGACAAAACATGAAGATTACAGTATGCTGTAGAGAACGCGACAAAAATATTTTTGCATGCATATTATAAACAAGATAAAATGCGGCGAAGTAGGGTAACTGTTCGGAGATCATGCTTGGGTGGCGAACAGGCGTCAACAGTATTTTCATGAGCGTTACTTTGTGTCGGTTCACACTTTCATGTTACATGCGCATGTATGCACGATACATGGGTACGCAGCTCTCTCTGTCTCTATCTCTCTCGCCCCCCCCCCCCCCCCTCTCTCTCACTCTCCGGTGTAGGGTACGAAGTATCCACAGTACAACAAGCAGCACATGCATGCATACAACCCATACAACGCATTCACTATAATTTACATTGTACAGTATACTACACCTACCTGGCATGAATAGTACCAGTCCTTACTTGTAGTATTATTTCCTAGCGGTACGGCCACGGCCCTGCCTTGCCGAGTGTAGTGCTGCCACACGATTCTGTCCGTACGTACACCACCAGCAGATAGACGATACTGATGATTGGTGTACTTCTGCATATATCTCCTATTATTATTAATAGTAGATTTGATTGAAAAGCGCAAGTACAGTAGTACACGTCACCCTTTCAGACGTGATTGATTGGGGAAACGTCGGTGAGGAGTCGGAAAAGTTAAAGGCATTCATAATAGGGGGGCTGCGTCATTATTCGTAAAATAAGTTTGTCCATCATTCAGGGATGATTGATAAGCATTAATCATATAATATGCGAATGGTGTGATTGAAAAAATGAGCTGTACATTGTCAGGTGGCAAATGGAAAATAACTGGTAATAATATACTGTACGAGCACTACCTCTTAGCATGCCGGTTACGTAAGGTAACCTATTATTATTAGTATGGATGCACGGTAACTACTACCGGTACTGCTATAAAGTACGGAACGCACGTGATGTAAATCGCTATGTTTAGGCTACTTATTTACATGAGATTTAAAATCTCTTTTTTAGTAGGTCTCTGTCTGGAGTAAGAAGATCTAAAATCCCTACATAAAGTTTGAAAGCGGAGATCGTGAAGCAGCGAAGATCTGGAGCGGAGATCTGAAGACTTGATTGAGCTATTATACGCACGGCGGCAAACGGTAGGGGGCACTTTTAGGCCATTGTTTTTCACCCGCACAGAACCACTCGGCAAAATTACTGTATCAGATATTTATGTATGTATGTATGTATGTGAGTTCTTCTTTCGGGGGTAGAATGTTCCCGAGTGATCAATGTTGAAGCTCGTGCTACACGTTGAAGAAGAAGAAGAAGAAGAAGAAGAAGATGTACCCTATTGTGTTGCAGTCTTCGACTCCTTCCAGTGTCCTTTGCAATCTCCCAACATACGCGCAGCCTCGGCGGAGTTGCTTGTTTCGCTGCTGTGAGGGTATTACCTGCTGAGCTATAGGGGTAAAAGATCGATCGATTACCCAGCGCAGGGTAATCCTTATAACACTCTCCCCTCCTCTGAACGGCGGGATATTTGGGACGTCGGTACCGTATACGGCCGTACGTTGACCTACCCGCTTCGTTTCAATACCTGGGGAACCAGGGAGACGTGTTATTTGGGGACGCACGCGCAAGCGTTTCTGAAAAAAGAAACGTTCGAAGTGAGATTCGAACCCGTGTCCTCGACGACGTCAAATGTGAGGGTATTACCTGCTGAGCTATAGAGGTAAAAGGTCGATCGATTACCAGCGCAAGGGTAACCGAAGGGTAACCGAAGGGTAACCGAAGGGTAACCGAAGGGTAACCGAAGGGTAACCGAAGGGTAACCGAAGGGTAACCGAAGGGTAACCGAAGGGTAACCGAAGGGTAACCGAAGGGTAACCGAAGGGTAACCGAAGGGTAACCGAAGGGTAACCGAAGGGTAACCGAAGGGTAACCGAAGGGTAACCGAAGGGTAACCGAAGGGTAACCGAAGGGTAACCGAAGGGTAACCGAAGGGTAACCGAAGGGTAACCGAAGGGTAACCGAAGGGTAACCGAAGGGTAACCGAAGGGTAACCGAAGGGTAACCGAAGGGTAACCGAAGGGTAACCGAAGGGTAACCGAAGGGTAACCGAAGGGTAACCGAAGGGTAACCGAAGGGTAACCGAAGGGTAACCGAAGGGTAACCGAAGGGTAACCGAAGGGTAACCGAAGGGTAACCGAAGGGTAACCGAAGGGTAACCGAAGGGTAACCGAAGGGTAACCGAAGGGTAACCGAAGGGTAACCGAAGGGTAACCGAAGGGTAACCGAAGGGTAACCGAAGGGTAACCGAAGGGTAACCGAAGGGTAACCGAAGGGTAACCGAAGGGTAACCGAAGGGTAACCGAAGGGTAACCGAAGGGTAACCGAAGGGTAACCGAAGGGTAACCGAAGGGTAACCGAAGGGTAACCGAAGGGTAACCGAAGGGTAACCGAAGGGTAACCGAAGGGTAACCGAAGGGTAACCGAAGGGTAACCGAAGGGTAACCGAAGGGTAACCGAAGGGTAACCGAAGGGTAACCGAAGGGTAACCGAAGGGTAACCGAAGGGTAACCGAAGGGTAACCGAAGGGTAACCGAAGGGTAACCGAAGGGTAACCGAAGGGTAACCGAAGGGTAACCGAAGGGTAACCGAAGGGTAACCGAAGGGTAACCGAAGGGTAACCGAAGGGTAACCGAAGGGTAACCGAAGGGTAACCGAAGGGTAACCGAAGGGTAACCGAAGGGTAACCGAAGGGTAACCGAAGGGTAACCGAAGGGTAACCGAAGGGTAACCGAAGGGTAACCGAAGGGTAACCGAAGGGTAACCGAAGGGTAACCGAAGGGTAACCGAAGGGTAACCGAAGGGTAACCGAAGGGTAACCGAAGGGTAACCGAAGGGTAACCGAAGGGTAACCGAAGGGTAACCGAAGGGTAACCGAAGGGTAACCGAAGGGTAACCGAAGGGTAACCGAAGGGTAACCGAAGGGTAACCGAAGGGTAACCGAAGGGTAACCGAAGGGTAACCGAAGGGTAACCGAAGGGTAACCGAAGGGTAACCGAAGGGTAACCGAAGGGTAACCGAAGGGTAACCGAAGGGTAACCGAAGGGTAACCGAAGGGTAACCGAAGGGTAACCGAAGGGTAACCGAAGGGTAACCGAAGGGTAACCGAAGGGTAACCGAAGGGTAACCGAAGGGTAACCGAAGGGTAACCGAAGGGTAACCGAAGGGTAACCGAAGGGTAACCGAAGGGTAACCGAAGGGTAACCGAAGGGTAACCGAAGGGTAACCGAAGGGTAACCGAAGGGTAACCGAAGGGTAACCGAAGGGTAACCGAAGGGTAACCGAAGGGTAACCGAAGGGTAACCGAAGGGTAACCGAAGGGTAACCGAAGGGTAACCGAAGGGTAACCGAAGGGTAACCGAAGGGTAACCGAAGGGTAACCGAAGGGTAACCGAAGGGTAACCGAAGGGTAACCGAAGGGTAACCGAAGGGTAACCGAAGGGTAACCGAAGGGCAACCGAAGGGCAACCGAAGGATAACCGAAGGGCAACCGAAGGGTAACCGAAGGGTAACCGAAGGGTAACCGAAGGGTAACCGAAGGGTAATCGAAGGGTACCCGAAGGGTAACCGAAGGGCAACCGAAGGGCAACCGCAGGGTGACGGTAACCAAAGGGTATCCGAAGGGCAACCGAAGGGCAACCGAAGGGCAACCGAAGGGCAACCGAAGGGCAACCGAAAGGTATCCGGAGGGTAACCGAAGGATAACCGAAGGGTGGCCGATATAATGAATCGCAGGCGGCAATGAAGGTATGCCGCCTCCTCGTACTTCAACGACTCGTTCTGACTCCTGTACACCGGGAACTCCGCCAATATTTACACTTTTCGTCTTTTTTCCTACCGCCTCGTGGCGTCCTGAGACTCTGCCGTCTGCTCCTCATGAGGGAGGCAAGACGACAAGCACCCAAGAAACTGAGTGACCTCTCAGGTGCACGGGTGTTTGGCGCGTTGCTTCGCTCACGAGGGACCGAGGGTGGAGACCCAGGACGCCATGAGGCGGCTCGAAAACAAGACACAAAAGGTATCACATTATCGGAGTTCCCGGAGTAGAGAAAGAAAAACAAGGATTGGAAGCACTAGCAGACGGCACACCTGCAAGCCTCCTGCGACCCTTTTTTTATCGGTTACCCTTCAGGAAACTAAACATTGCCAATCAGACATACAACTCTGCGCATATCTCTTCGACAGTTACATTAACAGCAGGCTTATCAGACACGGGTACGACTATAGCCAACGCTTCTTCTGCTGTTGGCAGAGGAAGGGGTATCGTACATACCGTCAAGAAGAGCGTTGAGTTCGCACACGGGCGCGATCGTTTTTCAGCATTCGTTTTCTCGAAAATGGTAAAGGGTTGGAAAGCCGAACGTTATATTTTTCGGAAGGCTCTCCATCAGATCTTTCCGAAAACACCTTATTCGGTATTGGCATTCGGTATTGGAAACCTTCCCGTTCTGGAAAATCCGAGCGCTGAAAACCGATCGCACCTCTCTGCGAATCTCAACGCTCTTAACCCATTCAGAACTGAAAAAAACATTTCACACTAATTCTAAGTAGTTTGTCCCCAAATACGTGGGACCAGTTCTTGAAGGGGTTAAACGGCACTCATAGGGTTGTACAGGAATGAATACGGCGAGTTGCTTCTCCTGCGTGTAACGTATAGGACTGGTGCTACGGTAGGGGGTTCATGTGTATCATAGGTGCTTATTTTTCACCTGCACAGAGCCACTCAGCCGAGTGACTGCTTTACTGCGTTGTGCTCATAACTTGTTTTGGTTTTTGTTGTTGTTATATATGCACCGCCATTGGGGGCTGTGTTACCCAACGCCAACAAACTTTGTTTAGGTCCAACTTCCAGTTAGATTCGGAGCCACTCGTCCGAGTGGCCTAAACCCGGTAGTGAAAATGTGGGTACCCCCCCCATCATCGTAGCACCAGTCATAGGAGAATGGTGATGGTGGTTTTTACGGGGGGCGCTCGTATTGTTCGTGGAGCTATATGCGCTACTGTATCGTATGCAAAATGATAGGATAGGGTGCTCCCAAGCTGTGTGGGGTTGTCTGGGTGTGTGTGTGCGTTGGTGCTGGTGTGATGCTGGTCTGTGATGCTGGTGGTGTTATGTATGAATGCTCGCACTGCTGTGTGTATGGCGTACCAGTCCCACGACGGGTAAATGTGATAAAGATCCCGGGATCGTGAAAAAAGGCCTCACGTATCTGCTCAAGATATCCGCTTCATCATTATATAGTGGTAGGGATATACTATTAATAGTGGCGATGGAAAACGTGACAGAAAACTCTTAGGAATGGCGTATGTTTGTGTTTTGTTGCGTTTAATTGGACTATGGTTTTCGGTGAATGATCGACGTGAATCCGCAGTAGGTAGAGCTGCCGAGCATTCCAAACGGGTGTTCTTCGTTTACAGCAAATACCAGATAGGGCAATATGCAGGCGCCGCTGGAGCAGGAGGACCCGTCGGTCTCAATGAATCATGCGTACGAACAATAATACACAAATACAAAAATAGAATGGCTCCGATTAACCTTGTTCAGCCTTTACTACACGTATATATTTGTGTCCGGCACTCTTCATCATGATTTTACGGCACTGTCTTGGGAGACCGGTGATTACCGGAGTTTAGGTAATTGGATCGCATTGTGTACTACCCAACAGGAGCATCCCAGGTGGGGGAACAGAGGACGGAAAGGTGGGATAATCGTAGCTCCCACCTGGCGGTCTCTCGTATCATGATTTGGAATTGTGTTACAAGTTGCTCGTATTCTTCTAGCTCTATGCAACCAACACACGTGATGAGTAACAACGAGAACCTTGACGATAGGCAAACCCGCCAAGGGATGCTGCTAGTTCGTGTCCCGCACTGAGGTGCATTACGGTACTGTTAGGGGTGTCAATGAAGGCATGGTATATCCATCAACGGCATGAAATGTGACTACATAATAGAAGATGGGCGAGGTCCAGACGGCCATCCACCTGAACGAAATCACGAACTGTACCTACAGAATGGAAGGAAGGCACTACCGGCAACACTCGTTCAGCTCAACCTACTATACCCGTACAGCAGTACCGCTATTACTCATATTCGTAGCAGTATAGACATGCGTACAATGTCCACCCGCCTCTGAGAGAGCTCAATTTCCGTACCTACTACGTGCCAGGCATGTTCTAAGAGCTCGGGAAAAAACCCCGTTCGGTCGTCGTTGTCCCGCATACCTTAGGGGTAAGTTCCTTTAGATATTTAAATACAACAAATAATGCAGTAATAGTAGTGGTCCCCCACTACTGGTATTATCTCTTTATTTCGATGATTTTAACAGACGGTGTGTGCCTGTGGCATTGTGGTGGACGTGCCAGTCTAAAGTCTCGCGGCAGTCTATCGTCGATCGTCGGTAGCCCTAACGCTCACGGGCAAGCATACAAGGCGCGTTGCTGTCGGTCCGTAGAACGATCTGGTAGAGTAAATGCTGTTATCGGTTGCCAGCGCTTTTCAAATATTTTTTGTTGCCACTGGAAAAAACAGTTCGAAAATAAATTTCCAGGAAAAAATAGGCCTTTCTCATATGATTGCCCCTGTAGGACGTATTCAGTTGATGTAAGCATCAAGCACGAGTGCGTTACATTGTACCAAGTTGAGTGAGTAATTTCAGTAGTTTCGATGACTAACAGTAGTTTTGACTTTGTTACCTCCATCGAGGGGGCGTGTTGATGTAGAAGTATGCTTTACTACAGGCAGCAAGTACCCAGTAGCCTACCGAGTCACTGAAAGAAAACAATGTGATAGATACAGGTATTACAGTCTACCAGGTATATCTATCTACTCTAGTCAATACTCAGTCTACCAGGTAGATATCTATTATCTTAATAGTCAATACTCAGTAGCATTCTACTATGGGTATACTCAGTCATGTCTATACGTACGGTTAGTACTTGATATTAATTAATATGCGGGGTAATAGGAAAGTTCCAAGAAATGTCTCGTGGCCTATTAATAGTCCACCGCCGATCGTCGGCAGCCGGAACGTTCACGAGCAAGCATCCAAGGCACGTTGCGGTGCATCGGCCAGCACAACGATCTGGTAGAGATCCTCTAGCCGTAGAGCCGACCGTGGTCGAGGCTGGTTGCAGACGCACGCACCAAGCACACAACCAATCTGCTGAAGTCTGTCTCCCCGTGTTTTCGTCTTATCCCTCTTGGCCCAGAGAGAGGGCCATATTTTCAACACCATACTCGTACATGTCTGCTGAGAAGCTGACGGGCACACCTAACGGTGGCTCGTACGAAGCCTCTGAACTAGCACGTGCACCACCCGCAGTGCCTCGAGCGGACACTATCAATAATTCACAACGGTACGTAGTCATCCCGCTCTCCCATCAGGGTTTTACGAGCTCGGAAAAAATATGTATTTCCATCTTCGGCGCTGTCCACAGGTGTATCTTGGGAAATATTTCCTTTGGGTGTTGCACTTTACAACAAACAGTGCTATTAATGGTAGGATGTGCTGGATTTTGAGACCAAAGTGCATTGGGTTTGATTCTACTCGTACGGCCTTTAGATATTTCAGTGTCTCCCTTCTGCCGCCGTTGTCCTGTGTATCTCGGCAATTGGTTCCTTCGGCTACTACTGAACGTGAAGTACTACTACCTCTACTATTGTACGACCTGCTGGATTTTGAGACCAAAGTGCAGCGGATTCATTCGCTTTCGTGTGTAAATTTTGAAGCATTCCATCTACCATAGATATTTGCCTACTGCACTACAGTACGTACGTACAGTACCAGGTATACAGTAGACTACTGAGCTTATTTCTTATTTCCTTTATGAGACACTGCACTCGTGCAGAAATTTCCTCATGAGATGCACACAGGGAGCTCGTGGGAGGCAGCCTCTCTGAGAGCCCCAAGGTCGGAGGGGATGCAAGTAGATAGATGCAGTCGATGGGTTCGGTGATTGGTCGATAGAATCGAAGCTGTGGCGCTAACAAATCTAGAAGGCGGTTGGGCAAGCGAGAATATACAGCGAGCGGTCAAGCGCCACACGACGACGACGGTTGCAGCAAATAGGTTGGATTGGGGCTGCTGCTGCTGCTGCTGCTACTGCTGCTTTGCTGTTGTTATCATGTCGGCGAGAACGCTGCCCCTACAAACGAGCAGCCGTCGCGTGACAAAGAGAAAGAGGCACGGGGTAAAAATGCTCGCAGCTCTGCGTCGTGTGGGACTGCGTGGATACGGAGCCCCATGGTGCTTTCAGCCTGTTCAAATTTAACGGTCTGTGTACGCAGGATGTAGGGGCGTAGGGTGCAGCGGGTGGGGTCTTTCCGTTCTTCTACGGGACGCGTGCTACGACGGTAGAGGTAGCACTTTTTGGCTGAATTGTTTTCTGAACGATCGGGCTCCTTAACCCAAATTCGTCGGACGGTCATCCTTGTGACGAAATATGCTTCAGAATTTACTTCGGTCGTGAGATTTCTCATCCGGCAGCACCTTTATTTTCCTCCAAAATATTTTTTCGGTGAGATATGATGCTCCTTAAGTGAGGAGCTCAGAAAACACATGGTGCACCTCTATGGTAGCATGCTTCACGGGCAACGTATGACCCTCCGAAAAAGGAGGTTCATAGCCCATAGTTACAGCCCAATCCTTTTTTGGAGAGTCATAGCCCATAGTTTCGGGTATTTTTGGCTAAGCTCAACCTGACTCAACCATGGATATTTTTTGTATGCGCCCTTATGCGTAGCCGTTCGTTGGCGGTACTGCTGTCGTACGTACGGCCTCGATTTGCTTACACCCTTGACCATTACGGGCGTGCGCGGAGCCACAGGCGGGCGTCAGCCCCCCTTGGATGTCATGTGATACCAGTGCAGGTCACGTTTTCCATCAGCCACCAGCCCCAAATTAGTGCAATCAGCAATACAGTTACTACAAATAGGCCAGCGGTGAGTCGGACCGATTGAATGGTCGATACTCCGCACTTACGATACGTGTGATACGCGTACGTACGTGTAATTTGTGAATTTGTTCGGGAAACGCCCATGGGTTCCTTGTTCCGTTTCGTCGTTTCCATGCGTTTCAGGTTGTAATAAAATTTTCATTTTTTATCAATTTTTTGGAGTTTTTTTTTAATCATGTGTTTTTGCCGTTGTTTAATTTTGTCACCTCTTCTTCTGATCATTGCTCTATCCTGTGATCTTATCATGTACTACCTGGTACCTGTGGTACTGCTGCTGTAAGAGTAGCAACGTGATTTTGGAAAGATCTGGTCGAGCGCCTGCTTCCGAAAATATAGTGTTCGACTTCATTTTACCATCCTTACGACTATCATTGTCGGGGAAACGAGCACTGAAAAACGATGGCATCATCTCTGTGCGAACCGAACACCATTTACAGTGCCACGCCACACGTGTCAATAGCTTGTGAAGATGTCGTGTCATGAGCTTTTTCTAACATGTTTATCGGAAGCAGTGCGGTATTATGCAGTGCGCCGTCGGTGCTCGCTACAAGAGTATGATACGCACTGCCGTGCCGCCCGATCACGCTGGATCACTCGTACACTGCAAAACAACAACGACAGCGCTGCTTGTGCTTGTATTCAGTTGTTTCTGTCGCCGCTTGATGAATGGCAGCAACGCCATCAATGGCTAT
This sequence comes from Saccharina japonica, assembly GCA_008828725.1. NCBI lineage: Eukaryota > Phaeophyceae > Laminariales > Laminariaceae > Saccharina > Saccharina japonica. The sequence continues at coordinate 900,588 of MEHQ01002038.1, forward strand.
ATATACTTGTCATGAACATGATAAACTTGTTGGTGTGCAGCTCAGAGAAGGGATACGATGAAGAAAAGATCCCGGGTATCCACTTTGACCTCCCCTCGTGTACGATCTATCGATAGTACGTACTGTAGTACTACTATTAATAGCTGTACGCTAATGTTCACCAGGAGGAGCAGAGCAAACAAAAACACGTTACGTTCAGTTCGTACCTGGTATTTCGTACCATGTACGACGTACGTACGTATTTTTTTCGCATCCATGCTTCTTTGTTTGCCGAAATCCCAGCTCAAAAAAGAAAAACAGTTGACTCTACTCACGAGCATGTTGGAGTAGAACTTGTTGGTGTGCAGCAGGGCGGGGCGCGCTTCTGACAGGTTGGCGGACGCCCCCTCGGGGATGATGATGTTGGCGCTGCGATTGAAGGCTGAAGGCGCGCTGCCGCTGGGCAACGAGGTGGTGCTTGGGGCCACGAGGTGCCAGCACGACGACGAAGACGATGATGATGATGATGACCCCACGCAGCTGCTGCTGCTGCTGCTGCTGCTGCTGCTGCTGCTGCCGCCGCCGCTGCCGCCGCTGCTGCTGCTGTCTGCACCGCTGCCGCTGAAGGCCGACGACGAGGAGCGTGACGAGGGAACAACGTGTCCGTGTGCTGCTCGTGGGAGAGACCCCATAACTGCGACAGCTACTGCCGCTGCTGCTACTGCGCGTACCGCTGCTGCTGCTGTGGAGGATGCTGCGGAGGATGCTGTCGTCCGTGTTGTTGTTGCTGCCGATGTCAGTGTTGTTGTTGCTGCTGCTGCTGCTGCTCCTGCTGCTCCTGCTGCTCGTGCTGCTGGCATTGCCGGCGATGCTGCTCTTGCTTCGAGCCGCGCAGTAGTGGTAGCAGTACGAGCCGCCGGTCGCGTACGAGTACGAGAGGTAACAGTTTTCTTCTTCATTGTGTGGAGCGGAGAGCAGCTCGTAAAAATGCTGGTGGTGGTGGTGGTGGTGGTGGTGGTGGAGGCGGCGACGGTGGTAGCGATGCGTGATGTATGTGCGCCGCAGTTTATACGAGTGCGATGGAGATCGCAGAAAACAGTAGTACAGCACGTATTCGTACCTGTGGTATTTGTTTTAGGACAAAACATGAAGATTACAGTATGCTGTAGAGAACGCGACAAAAATATTTTTGCATGCATATTATAAACAAGATAAAATGCGGCGAAGTAGGGTAACTGTTCGGAGATCATGCTTGGGTGGCGAACAGGCGTCAACAGTATTTTCATGAGCGTTACTTTGTGTCGGTTCACACTTTCATGTTACATGCGCATGTATGCACGATACATGGGTACGCAGCTCTCTCTGTCTCTATCTCTCTCCCCCCCCCCCCCCCCCCCCCTCTCTCTCACTCTCCGGTGTAGGGTACGAAGTATCCACAGTACAACAAGCAGCACATGCATGCATACAACCCATACAACGCATTCACTATAATTTACATTGTACAGTATACTACACCTACCTGGCATGAATAGTACCAGTCCTTACTTGTAGTATTATTTCCTAGCGGTACGGCCACGGCCCTGCCTTGCCGAGTGTAGTGCTGCCACACGATTCTGTCCGTACGTACACCACCAGCAGATAGACGATACTGATGATTGGTGTACTTCTGCATATATCTCCTATTATTATTAATAGTAGATTTGATTGAAAAGCGCAAGTACAGTAGTACACGTCACCCTTTCAGACGTGATTGATTGGGGAAACGTCGGTGAGGAGTCGGAAAAGTTAAAGGCATTCATAATAGGGGGGCTGCGTCATTATTCGTAAAATAAGTTTGTCCATCATTCAGGGATGATTGATAAGCATTAATCATATAATATGCGAATGGTGTGATTGAAAAAATGAGCTGTACATTGTCAGGTGGCAAATGGAAAATAACTGGTAATAATATACTGTACGAGCACTACCTCTTAGCATGCCGGTTACGTAAGGTAACCTATTATTATTAGTATGGATGCACGGTAACTACTACCGGTACTGCTATAAAGTACGGAACGCACGTGATGTAAATCGCTATGTTTAGGCTACTTATTTACATGAGATTTAAAATCTCTTTTTTAGTAGGTCTCTGTCTGGAGTAAGAAGATCTAAAATCCCTACATAAAGTTTGAAAGCGGAGATCGTGAAGCAGCGAAGATCTGGAGCGGAGATCTGAAGACTTGATTGAGCTATTATACGCACGGCGGCAAACGGTAGGGGGCACTTTTAGGCCATTGTTTTTCACCCGCACAGAACCACTCGGCAAAATTACTGTACAGGCTGGTTCAGGCATATCACCCAAATCCATTCAGTGGCGAATGTCCACGCCGTTTTTTGGAGTTAGACCCTGAAATTTGGCACACGTGTTTTATGCGCCCTACCCGAGACTTTAACGGATGGGGGTTTTTTTTTTTTTTTTTTTTCGTCAGATATTGCTTGTTTTGTATTTTTTTGGGAAATTTGGGTCTTAAGAAATCCAAAATTTCCGGCGAAAAAAAAAAAATAATAACATTCGTAAAAGGCTCGGGTAGGGCGCATAAAACACGTGTACCAAATTTCAGGGTCTATCTCCAAAAAACGGCGTGGACATTTGGACTTTTATGCGGTAAAAGTGCAAAAATAGGCGTCGCCTCGTAGTTACTTAGTTTTAGTATAGAATCGATTTTGGGCGTTAAATATGACTTAATATGATCATACGCAGTCAGATTTTCGAATATTTGCGTGAAACTTTGTACAAACATGCCTTAGACCACCTGGAAGCGGCTCGTTCAGAAAAAAAAAATGGGGGAAAACAGGTTTTCCTACGGAAACTCCTGACTATTGTTAACCACTTTGAAGGCCGGTGATTGGCCGGGCCACATTTTCGGCGGTAGCGCCAGTTCTAGGTCCTTGAACAAAAAACTGGCGACGTCACCCTCTTCCACTGTTCATGGCGGTCAGTATGATACCAAATATGTGACATTGGAGTTGCTATTGCATGCGGCATTCGTGACTGACGAAATTTTGGGTGATATGCCTGAACCAGCTCGTATACAGTATCAGATATTTATGTATGTATGTATGTATGTGAGTTCTTCTTTCGGGGGTAGAATGTTCCCGAGTGATCAATGTTGAAGCTCGTGCTACACGTTGAAGAAGAAGAAGAAGAAGAAGAAGAAGATGTACCCTATTGTGTTGCAGTCTTCGACTCCTTCCAGTGTCCTTTGCAATCTCCCAACATACGCGCAGCCTCGGCGGAGTTGCTTGTTTCGCTGCGTCATGACCATATATATTGAAGTCCAATTTTGAGACAGGGGTACAGACCCATACCCGCCCAAGTATGTGGTCAAGAGGTGAACCAAATGGTAGTGAAAATAATGGCACCATACCCCCCGCCACCCCCCCCGGGTTTGTGGGCATATACGACCACGGCCATGCATGAAAAACGAGTACCCCCCCAACCGTAACATCAGTCTGAATCGGAGATCTGGAGCGGAGATCTGGAGCGGAGATCGTGGAGCGGAGAGATCTAGAGCGGTGATCATCAAGCGGAGATCTCGAACGGGGATCATGAAGTGGAGATCGTGAACCGGGGGTCGTTAAGCGGAGATCTGGCACGGAGATCGCCGAGCGGAGATCTCGCGCGGCGGAGATCGTGAAGCGGGGATCTAGAGCGTAGATCTGGAGCGTAGACCTGGAGCGGAGATCTGGAGCGGAGATCTGGAGCGGAGATCGTCAAGCGGATATCGTCAAGCGGAAATATGGAGCGAAGATTATTGAAGCGGAGATCGTGAACCGGGGATCGTCAAGCGAAAATCTGGCACGGAGAACGTTAAGCGGAGATCTGGAGTGGAGCTCGTGAAGCGGAGATCGTGAGCGGAGATATGCTCGCGAAGCGGAGATCGTGAGCGGAGATCTGATCGCGAAGCGGAGATCGTGAGGGAAGAAGATCTGATCGCGAAGCGGAGATCTGGCGCGGAGGAGATCGTGAAGCAGGGATCTGGAGCGGACATCGTCAAGCAGAGATCCCCCAGAGATCCCCCAGCGGGGATCTGAAGCGGAGATCGTGAAGCAGAGATTTGGAGCGGAGATCTGAATAAAGCGGAGATCGTCTTCCAAGAACGCGGGAAGCCGTGCTCTCGGGTCGTAGCCTTTAGCATTGGATGGAGACGGGGTTAGAAAAAAAACTCAAGGATGTTAAGACCGCACAGATATATACTTCATTGGTCGAATGCAACAGCTACACCACGGCCTTGCACCCACCATCACACATCGCAGTATATATATATATATACATGCCGGGGGTCCTAAAAGGGTTTTGATACCCGGGGGACGCCGGCTACGGAAGGGGTAGCAATTTGTTGTTAACAACTATTTTCTGAACGACCTATTAAAGGCTCCTTGACCCATCATCATCGAAATGTCATTAGTGTTGTGTTGCTCGTCCATAATAACAGTTGTTTGTAAGATACCTAGGCCATGGGATGGTTCATCATGTTTCGCGCTTTCCATGTTTTGCAAAGAAGTCAGTGTCTGAGCCCAGAAGAAAAGGAGGCACACCTCTGACAAAACATGCCTCGCCGGGGTTTTAACCCATTCAGAACTGAAAAAACTTATTACATACGTACAAATTCCAAGTATTTTGCCTCCAAATACGTGGGACCACTTCTTAAGGGGTTATTACCCGGGGGTCCCAAAAAGGTTTGTAGCCCGGAGATCCTAAAAAAAAATTCTACCCGGGGGTCCCAAAAGGTTTTAATACCCCGGGGTCACAAAAAGCTTTGTATCCCGGAGCGGTACCCACAGGGGTTTCCAGCCGGGGGTCCCAAAAGGTCGAAGTACCCGGGGGGTCCCAAAACATTTTGTACCGCGGAGGTCCCGAGATGGTTGAAGTACCCGGGGGTCTCCAAAATAAATTGTACCCCGGGTGTCCCAAAAGGGTTGTAATACCCGGGGTACGAAATAGTTTTAAGGGAAATGGTCATTTGGGGGTATACCCCCTGGTTTTACGGCCATTTGGGGGTAGGGTCAAAATGCGCCCGCGAAACGTGCTCCCGCGGGCCTAAACAGGCCTCAAACGCCATTCCGAAGGCCTGGCGAGATGCCCGAAGCCCATGCCAAGCACGCACACAACTTTGTTTTTTTTTTTAGGCACGTCCTTGGGCCTAACGGGACGGCGGCGCACGAGGGAGCAAGCGAAGTCCCCCCTTTGACCACATCTTGGGGGGGGATAACCCAACGTACCTACTAAATTTATCTACTCCCCCCGATTGACCACTTTTTTCACCCCGATCGACCGAAACCATACCCCCTTTTGACCATCTGCGACAGCCTCAAAACCACCTACAGCAGTACGTGTCCACGACACCGCCCAACAGCCCGAATAGACCACGGGGCGGAACACCCACAACTTGCGAGTAGTCGGGATCGCTTGCCTCCCAAAATCTCGGTGGAACTATTTAAAAAACATTTTTTTATAGACGATATGAAGATATCGGCTCTTCTGGAAAAACATTACGGTGATGGGAGAATCAGAATACATACGCGCAGTAGTTTCTCCGCGTATGAGTCGTGGGTCGTGGGTTGCTGGGTGCTTGGTGCTTTGATGCTGGGTGCTGTGGTGGGGGCAAACCGTCACAAGCGGTGCCCAGACCAAATTGGCTCGACATGGCAGGAAAGAGTTGGTCCACCTAACTCTACGGTCAAAGCCACTGGATGTCTGTGCTGTGTGTTGGACGGCAGGCTGGTGTGTTTGAGTAGGATCACCCAGCAACGAAGCACCAAGCACCCAGCAACCCACGACCCACGACCCATTCGCGGAGCAACTACCGTATGCATTCTGATTCTCCCATCACCGTAATGTTTTTTCACAAGAGCCGATATTTTCATATTTTCTCAGAAGAACCGATATCTTCATATCGTCTATAAAACAATGATTTTTATATAGTTCCACCGAGATTTTGGGAGGCAAGCGATCCCGACTACTCGCAAGTTCTGGGTGTTCCGCCCCGTGGTCTATTCGGGCTGTTGGGCGGTGACGTGGACACGTACTGCTGTAGTCGGTTTTGAGGCTGTCGCAGATGGTCAAAAGGGGGTACGGTTTCGGTCGATCGGGGTGAAAAAAGTGGTCAATCGGGGGGAGTAGATAAATTTAGTAGGTACATGGGGTTATCCCCCCCCAAGATGTGGTCAAAGGGGGGACTTCGCTTGCTCCCTCGTGCGCCGCCCCGTTAGGCCCAAGGACGTGCCTGAAAAAAAAAAAGTTGTGTGCGTGCTTGGCATGGGCTTCGGGCATCTCGCAAGGCCTTCGGAATGGCGTTTGAGGCCTGTTTGGGCCCGCGGGAGCACGTTCCGCGGGCGCATTTTGACCCTACCCCCAAATGGCCGTAAAACCGGGGGGTATACCCCCAAATGACCATTTCTCTAGTTTTAATACCCCCCGGGGGTCCCAAAAGGGTTAACGGGTTTAACCCAGGGGTCGCAAACAATACCCCGGGGGTCCCAAACAATACCCCGGCGGTCCCAATCAATACCCCGGGGGTCCCATAAGGGTTAACGGGATTATACCCGAGGGTCCCAATTAATACCCGGGGGTCCCAAAAGAGTTTTATAACTCGGGGCGTGTCCCAACAAGGTTGTACTCTGTAGTTAAATTAATGACAAGCTCGCATTTCTCATTTCATGTAGTCGCAATGCCTGGGGGTCCCCCCTGGGCTTTTTTATCACCAACGCGCCCCGCCCCACCCAGAAGAAAAAAACTCGGGACACGGCGTTTTTTTTTGCAGGAGAAATCAAAACCTTTTCGCTTTGTGCCCCCGCTTCCCCCCCCTCCCCAATCCCTCCCCACGACCCTCCCCCCCGCCCCGCCCCTCCCA
>MEHQ01002038.1:910901-938491 GCA_008828725.1 Saccharina japonica
CCCCCCCCCCCCCCCCACCCCCCATTTCCAGCTCCCTCCCATCGCTCCTTCTCCCCCCTCCTCCATTTCCTTATTCCCCCCCCGTTCCCCCTCCCCTCACGCCGCTACAAAGGGAAAACCCGCTGGTATAAACCTGGCGCTGCTAATTTAATACTACTGCTGTGTTTGGTACACCTAAAAAAACGTACCAAAAAGTCTTCCCCCGCCCGCTATCACCAAAAAAAAACAAAAACAAAAAAAAATGACACCAGCAGCAGCACATCTTACTACAAAGTCGCGTACCAGGTATATGTACGTACGTAATATCAAAACCAAAATAGTATCAGTAAAGACTCCTACCTAAGTAGTGTTATAGTAATATACAAAAACTACGCGTAAGAGCACAAAATAAAACAAACAGATTAGATTATACGTACGTACATACCAACATTCCAGAATACCAAAAGAGCAATTGAAATGCTTGCGCCTTGATTTTTTATTGCGACTCACTCCAGAGTATGTCTGGAACAAACACCGTACGACTGGCTACACCTGGCAAGGTTTTTCCGTCCGCTTTTTTCTCTCAATTTTCACCTAAGAAACGTGCCACCTCTGTCCCGGAATATAAACACCGTTTGTATAGTAATGCGTAGTCGAAACGGGCACTAATTTGGGAACAGAGTGGTGCACGTCTGTCCTCCTATCGCGTGTATGCTATACAGGTCTATACGTACGCCTTTCACAACCAAACTAAAAACCCTTCCACTTACGTAGCCTTCTCAAAGCGAGCAAGAACTTTCATTTTTTTTTTCTCAGGGTTTTCTTTTTTTTTCTTCCTGTCTCCACCAAAAACTCGAGGTAAAAAAAAAAAAAACACTCTTTTTCGTGAGAGAAATCATCTAAAAAATCAGAAAATTCGCACGCTGAAAAAAAAAACACACACCCACACCCACAGACACAAGAGGGGACTCTTTAGGACACTCCGAAAAACCGGAGGAAAAAAAAAAAAGAGTAGAAAAACTTGACTCAACAAGCAAAAAAATCAGAAACAAGAAACGAAAACGAGTGAAACCAACAATAACCCTTTTAGAACTGCAGTCCCATATTGGGGACAAACCACTCTAATTCTAAGTGATTTGTCCCCAAAACGGGACTCCAGTCCTATAAGGGATAAGATGGAGAGCGCGCAAAAAAAAACAAAAATTAGGAGGAATTGTACCCCAAGCATTCTGTAACGTTAGGCCATGGCAGACATCTCGAATTAGGGGTCCGTCTCTTCATGAGGATGCAACCAGTGCTGCTGCTGCCGCTGCTGCTCATGGTGGAGCTGTGGTTGTCGTTGTTGCTGTTGCTGTTGCTGTTGCTGTTGTAGCTGCTGCTCCCGTTCCCGCCGCTGCTGCTGGTGGTGGTGGTGTTGTTGTTGCTGCTGCTGTTGAAGCTCCTGCTGTTGTACCTGCTGAAGCCCCTGCTGACGCCATGCTGGTTGCCGTGGAAGCTTCTGTGGCTGTAGCCGCTGCTGCCGCCATTGTTGCTGTTGCTTTTCCTGCTGGTGTTGTTGCTGTCGCTGCTGCCGCAGACGGCTAGCTCCGCCCGACTACCCGCCTCCCCAAACTCTCCAACTCCTCCTCCTCCTCCTGCCCTTCCCGTACCTTCGTTGATGTTGCGGGCTCTGACTTGTTTCGCCAAGGCTAACGCTCTAGCTATTGCTTCTGGAGAGGAGTAGAAGGAGAAGGAGGACAGCGGGGGGGGTGGGGCGTACTCATTTCCTGCATGCGTTACAGCCATTTGACCATTGACCACGCATCCCCTTCGAGACGGAGGAGAGAGGGGAGAAGGAAGGTTAGCACAGCAGGAGTAGGCGAAGGGAAGTAAACACAGCAGGAGGAGGCGAAAGGGGATAAGCAGAAACGCACAAGAAGGAGCAGGAGGAGGAGGAGGAGGGAGGTTAGCAGAGGAGAAGGAGGAGGAGGAGGAGGAGGAGGGGGGGTAGAAGGGGGAGGGGAAGGGGTGGGGGGAGGAAAACACACACACGGAAAAAAGGGAAAGAGAAACAAAAGAGAAACAAATAGGGGTGGAGGGGGATGGAATAGGAAAACGAGCATCAAAAGGAAAAAGAAAACCGCTACCAGGTTCGAGTATCAAAACGCTGACTAGTCCAAGAACATGTGAGGCCCAGGGGGGGAAGGATGGGAGGGTAAGGGGGGATGGGGAGAGGGGAGGGTTTGGGGGCCTGGACCGCGGGGGGGGGGGGGGGGGCAGAGGCAGGGAGGGAGGGAGGGAGGGAGTCAGGGAGGGAGGGAGGGATGGATGGACCAGAAGAGATAAGGCGTATAGGATAAGGGAAGGGGGGAGGGCTTGCCCCCATTTGGACAAGTCGAAAATTTGTCGAATTTCCGAATTGCGCTTCCGTTAGATACGTCTCATTCAAGTTCGGTACGGCACGGTACCGTATGGTATGGTACGGTAACGTACGGTTCGACTCGGTTCGGATCGGATCGATTTCGATCAAACCGGATCAGATCGATTATGTTCGGTTCGGTCCGGTTCGGTCCGGTCCGGTCCGATCCGGGGTTCGGTCCGGTTCGGTCCGGTCCGGTCCGATCCGGTCCGGTCCGGTTCGGTTCGGTCCGGTCCGGTCCGGTCCGGTCCGGTCCGGTCCGGTCCGGTTCGGTTCGGTTCGGTTCGGTTCGGTTCGGTCCCTTTCTAGTCGGATCAATTTCGGTCAACCGGGACCAGATCGGTTCGGTTCGGTCCCTTTCTAGCCGGATCGATTTCAGTCAAACCGGATCAGATCGATTCGATTCGGTTCGGTTCGGTTCGGATCGGTTCGGTTCGGTCCCTTTCTAGTAGGATCGATTTCGGTTAACCGGGAGCAGATCGGTTCGGTTCGGTCCGTGTATAGCAGGATCGATTTCGATCAAACCGGATCAGATCGATTCGGTTCTGTCCGGTTCGGTTCGGTTCGGTTCGGTTCGGATCGGTTCGGTCCCTTTCTAGTAGGATCGATTTCGGTTAACCGGGAGCAGATCGGTTCGGTTCGGTCCGTAGGATCGATTTCGATCAAACCGGATCAGATCGATTCGGTTCTGTCCGGTTCGGTTCGGTTCGGTCCGGTTCGGTTCGGTGCCTTTCTAGTCGGATCAATTTCGTTCAACCGAGACCAGATCGGTTCGGTTCGGTCCCTTTCTAGCTGGATCGATTTCGATCAAACCGGATCAGATCGATTCGGTTCGGCTCGGTCCCTTTCTAGTCGGATCGATTTCGGTCAACCGGGACCAGATGGGTTCGGTTCGGTCCCTGTCTAGTCGGATCGATTTCGATCAACCGGGACCAGATACGTTTGGTTCGGTTCGGTTCGGTCCGTTTCTAGCCGGATCGATTTCGGTCAAACCGGATCAGATCGATTCGGTTCGGTTCAGTTCGTCTTTCGAGGGGTGGACCTTTCCTCCAAAAAAGTGGCTTGCCTTGTGTCGGGTGATGACGAGGGACGAAGGTTGTCGGTTACTCCGATGCTGGAATCATGTGGGGTTTCTTAGAGACCGAGGCAGTTGCTGCTGAGGGGAGGGGGGGGGGGGGGGGGGCAGGTAGGGGAGGGGGTGGGAAAAAAAAAAAAAAAGGGGGGGGGGGGGGGGGGGGGGGGGGGGGGGGGGGGGGGGGGGGGGGGGGGGGGGGGCAAGGATTCGACAGCGGTATTGATATTATCTTACCAGAAAAAAACTATCGATGTCGGATGAGATCATCAACAGCAGTGCCTTCGGTATATAGGGTGTATCGAGTTTTTACCCGGGCTATTATTGGAGGGCGTACCGAATTTTACCCCCAAGTGTCGGGTACCCGCATCGAGTTAATACCGAACCTTACCCCATCGAGTTAATACCGAACCTTACCGTATCGAGAAATACCGAACATTACCGCTTCGAATTCATACCGAACCTTACCGCATCGAACCAATACCGAACCGTACCGCATCGAGAAAATACCGAACCTTGCCGCATCGAGAAAATTTCGAACCGTACCGCATCGAGAAAATACCGAACCTCACCGCATCGAGTTAATACCGAACCGTACCGGACTGTACGGTATATTATGGGTATGGAGGCCGTACCGACACCTTTCCGAAGACTCTGGTACGGTATAGGTGTACCGAGCGAGCGAATACCCCCGGCATACTTCGGTACATGCCCTACCGAACACACCCTTGGAATATTCCATCACCATACATTACTGCAGTAGGCAGAGGCCCCTTTTAAAGGACCCTGAGGGGCCCCTAGTAGGGGGGGGGGGGGCATAGTAAACAGGACCTAGGGTACACACAAAAAACCATACATTTACCTCTTTTTACTACGTATAATGCTCCCGTAATTATATTTACTATGCCCTCGCGTAGTACTACGGATGACCAGCCGGTCGCCCCGGTGGGCTAGCAGGTAACCGCGAAGCTTGTTAGCGGCAAGGTCGCGAGTTCGAGCCCCCCCGAGTGCATGCTCGTAGGGACTTTTTCTCGCAAAATAATATCTTGACTAGCTGAAAGCGCGAGAGCGCGAGTTAGCAAAATTCGATGAAGATCGACGAGCGTTGGGAAAGGCTGAACCTTCTGCGCGATAAAAATCAAGGCAAGAACCGTAGTGGGGGAGGAGGAGGGAGAGGAGCCTACTTTGTGACCCCGGATCTGAGTTACGACTAGCGAGGGAGGAAGACAGAAGTGCGAAGATAATAAATGGGATGGGAAAAAAATAATAATATATATATATATATACGTATATATATAGTAAACAGGACCCATGGTACACACAAAAACCTTATATGTACCTCTTACCCCGATTTACTATGGTCCCCCGTCATAATGATTTCGGGAAATGGAGGTCCCATATAGAGCAACGTCCCTCATCAGAGCTGCAACCGGCGCCTTTACAGTCAGTATATAGTGGGGCAACTATGGCGGGCAGAACTTTAGAGGCCCCTTATATGCCGTTTTCCCTCGTCGTGGAGTCCCTTATCGAGAGGCTCGTACATACCTACTGCTGTATCATATAAATAGGCGCGCCCTATGTGCAGGAGCAACCTGTCAAAAAAAAAATGTGCAGGCTGTGTGTGGTCAATTACTACCTTGCCTCCGTCGACCCAGACCAAGCCAACCCCCAAGACATGACCCTAACCCTAACCCGAACCCTTTGGGGGGCACGAGGTCGGCAGGGCAGCCACGCGGATCCGCCGCGTGTTTTGATGGCGTTTTCCCAAAAAAAAAATCATGCGACCCAAAAGGCCAGCCTCACCCATTAAAACCAGCAACCTGCACAAAACGTTTTGCAGGTTGCTCTTGCACATAATAGGGCGCGTCATGTTAATGGTACCGGCAATACTCCAATGGACTACGTACGACATGGGGGGGGTTCTCAATGCTTGGGTAGGCTATAGTAATCGGAAACCACGATACGTAGACCCAAATAATAACACGTACCCGCCCAGGTTAACAAACCGAATTTTGTTCCGACTATGGTATTCCCCCGCAAACAAAGCACATAATTAGTTATACCGGTAATACATCGTTAGCCACGTAGGACAGACCGGCGCCTTCGCTCCCAGAACCCACAATAGACCGAAAATAGCCTGTATGTATGCGCCCATGTTTACAAACCGTATTTGGTTCTGATTGCTGTATTCCCCCGCAAAACTACATATCACTAATGACATCAGTAGATATTGCGGGTGGGGCGTAGTAATCAGAAGCCACGATACACCCAAATAAGTATGTACCCGGCTATGTTTACAAACCATATTTGTCTATGAATACTGTATTCCCCCGCAAAAACACGTATCACCACAGTAGTAATACCGGCGTATATCACGGATGGAGGGCGTAGTAATCAGAAACCACAGGATACATCCAAAACAACACGTATCCGCGCATGTTTACGAACCACCTTTGGCCGTGAATACTATATTCCCCCGCAAAAATACGTATATCTAAGAATACAGGTGCATGTTACAGGTGGGGGGCGTAGTAATCAGAAACCACAGGATACACCCAAAATGACACGTATCCGCCTACGGAAATGGCCATTTGGGGGTATACCCTCTGGTTTTTCGGTCATTTGGGGGGGTATAGGCAAAACGCGTCCGCGGCGGAAGCTCCCGCGTGCCCAAACAGACCTCAAATGCAATTCCAACGCCCTGGCGAGATGCCCGAAGCCCATGCCAAGCATGCACACAATTTTTTTTTTTTTTCGGGCACGTTCTTGGGCCTAACGGGACAGCGGCGCATGAGGGGGCAAACGAAGCCCCCCCCTTTGACCACATGTTGGGGGGGGGGTAACCCCACGTATCTACATTTAGCTACACTACCGGCCCTCCCATAAGAAAGTGCCCCACAAGAAACTCAGCCTAAACATTACGGGGGAAATAAGAAAGTCGGCAGCTATTATACTGAAGTTAGTGTGGGACACACCCCTTTCTCAAATAAGAAAGTCAGCCTTAGCCCGATTCCTGGTTTCTTATGAGCGGGCCGGTACTGTACTACCCCCAATTGACCACTTTCCCCCCCCATTTGGCCGGAACCAAACCCCCTTATGATCACCTCTGACAGCCTCAAAAACGACTACAGTGTACGTATCCACGTCACCACCCAACAGCCCGAATAGACCACGGGGCGGAACATCCAGAATTTGCGAGTGCGAGTCGCGATCGTTTGTCTCCCAAGAAATCTAGGCACAAGTACACAAATCGAGTGTTTACAGACGATATGAAGATATCGGTTCTTCTGAGAAAACATGATGGTGATGGGAGAATCAGAACACACATGCATATGGGTCGTGGGTTGCTGGGTGCTTGGTGCTTCGCTGCTGGTTGCTGGGTACACGGACACACCAGCCCGCCGTCCAACGCACAGCACAGACACCCAGCGGCGTTGACCGTAGAGTCAGGTGGACCGACTCCTCCCCGCCATGTCGAGTCAACTTGGTATGGGCACCGCTTCTGGTGCTTAGGCGAGGCCCCCACCGCCGATCAGGGTGAACGAAACCCATGGCAAAAGGCGACACGTTTCCATCAGCGTATGATTTTCGGACCGCATTCGATAGGAACATGATTCGTGACGGCCGACAAAGCAAGGCCGACAGAAAGGTCTCGGGGGGAAAGGCGAAGCTCTGTTGGGTCAACCAGGTGCACGTGTGCTCGGCGCATTGCCTTGCTCACGCAGAGCGGTAGGTGGAGAGTCAAAGCGCCATGAGGACGTGGAAAGAGAAAATAATATATGTGTATATACATTTATATAATCCTTAGTTTTAACCAAATTAACGGACTGGGAGGAAGAGGGCCTCTCGTCCCCTTCCCCCGGGACCCTGTAAAGGCATCCAACTATATTATTATTAAACCCTATCGGGGAAACATGAATCCGCCGCAATCTCCGTAGATCAATTGCAGTCACACACCTCAAAATACTTAGACAAATACGACAATCACACGTATCAGCCGACATCTCCGTAGCTCAATTGCAGTCAGACAACTCAAAACACTTGGGGACCAATACGACAAATCACACGTATCAGACATTTGCAAAGGCTACATACACCCAATGGCTCATCATATAATACGTCCGACAAGCTCTACTACCGCTGCGCCCGAGGCGGCCACACAAGAGGACTGCAGCTGCTGTGGCGAAAGGCCAGAAAAGGGGCCGAAGAAGAAAAGCAAGAAAACATTGGACTGCCCTGTTTTTCGAGCGTGGTTACAGACAAAAGCAGATTTGGAATGGCACGTGACAAGTGTCAGGTTGGAACCACGTGGAACAGGGAAAAGCGCAGTTCACGTCGTCCAACCTCACGCCTGTTACGTGCCGTTCCAAAATCTGCTTGGTCTGTAACCACACTCGAAAACAGGGAAATCCAATGTTTTCTTGCTCTCCTTCTGGTCTGTCACCACAGCAGCTGCAGTCCTCTTCAACGACGGCTCCGGTGCCGCGGTAGTAGAGCTTCGCCTTTCCCCCCCGAGACCCTGTTTTCGGGCTTGCTTCGTCGGCCGTCACACAACCATGTTCCTGTCGAATGCGGTCCGAAAATCATACGCTGATGGAAACGCGTCATCTGTTGCGATGGGTTTCATTCACCCTGATCGGCGGTGGGGGCCTCGCCTAAGCACCAGAAGCGGCGCCCAGCAGACCTAATTGACTCGACTTGGCGGGAAGGAGTTGATCTACCTGACTCCACGGTCAAAGACGTGTGGGTGTCTGTGCTGTGCGTTGGACGGCGGGCTGGTGTGTTTTGTGTGTACCCAGCAACCAGCAGCGAAGCACCAAGCACCCAGCAACCCACGACCCATACGCAAGTGTGTTCTGATTCTCCCATCACCATCATGTCTCCTCAGAAGAACCGATATCTTCATATCGTCTATAGCGATTTGAGTTGTACAGTTGTGCCGAGATTTTTTTGGGAGACAAACGATCGCGACTAGGACTCGCAAAGTTCTGGATGTATACTAAAGGCGCCAACACGACCGACTTGAAGCATATGATACCGGCACATCGAAACTTCCACAGATCGAACAGAACGCCCATGCCCACTTCATGATACAGATCTTCCAGGAAGCAGATAGATTCCTGAGCAGTACGAACCACTGCTTGTAGCTGTATACTTCGAAGTATAAGCCTTTCGACAAAATCCTCGATATCACAGCTGTTGTTTTTTTTTTTAACTATGAGCCTGTACGATCTATTCAATAGACATGGTTCCACTGGGGCTGGACCCGTACTGCAACAGCTTCCTGCACAACATGTCCCAACGGCAAGATCGGGATCCAGATCATCTATAGATCGTGATGCGTCGAAACATGTGTCGAGAAAGTTGCGATACGATGTCTCAACACTAATGGGCACAAAACACACTATTATAAAATAAATAAATAAAACAATCGGTAATATACATAGAAAGTTACGATATGATATTCAACTTATACATGGAAAATCAAACTTTCGAACAATTGATACACCGACATTAAACATTCGTGATATTTCGGTATATTATTAAAAAATTAAAAAAACAACAGCTGTGAGCTCGAGGATTTCGTCGAAGCTCATCTTTGCTAGCTGAGTGTAATACTTCGATCGCGCGTACTTACGGATTTTATATGTCCTCATGTAGGATGTACATCCCGTATGAGGGGGACACAATCTGAGGCTGTAGAATTCAGGAAGTGTGTGTCTATTTGTGGGGGAAGAAATAATTAAAAATAAATTAAAATTAAAATTAAACAGTCTGAAATAAACGTACCAGGTATACTATAGTGTTCCGACGAGTTTACGTGATAGAGTGGTTCTACTATTTGTAGCCATGTATGGTATATAAGAAGAGGTGTGTGAGGACAGGTTATGGAGTAAAACTTAAAAGCACCTGGATTAAGTTTTTAATTAATTAGTGATTTGGGTTTTTGTAGTGTGCATTATTTATTTGTACCTATAAGGTATCTTTTCGGTATATTATGTACCGAAACTTTCGATATGACATCCAATTAATATCCCGAAGTATCGATAATTCGATAAATACATATATATTATATATATATATTGGTACTTGATTTAGTAAAACATCGGCATTTTCGATACACGATGTTCACAACGCCAAAGGGCGAAAAAACAAAAACACACACACACCTGGTTTCGAACCTTCCACCTCGCTAGTGCCGCAGCCACCGCTTCCTTGCCCTCCCCCCTGCCCCCCCCCCCCCCCCTCGCCTCCTTCCCCATCCCCTCCATCCCCGCCACCCCTCCTGCCGTCTCCAGTACCACCGTCGCCATCTACGACATCTCCGTAAGCCTTCTCCCAGATGTTCTTCGCCCTGGACATGTAACCGTCGGCCTTCTTATCGTCGCCCTGCCGCGGCGGCGGAACAGAGGTGGCATGGCACGTGATTGGTTGAGTTTTTTTTTTTTACGCCAAAATTTAATTGGTTTGATTTGGTTGATATTTTTGTTTTCTGATTGATTTGTATTTGTTTGATTGGTTTGTTGCTCTATATGTGCTGATTGAATTGACTGATTGATTGATTTGATTTGGTTGATTGATTTGAAATATTTGTTACAGCTGTATGTGCTGATTGATTCGATTGATTGATTCGTTCGATTGGTTTTATTCATTTGTTACCGTGTGTGCTGATTGGTTCGATTGATTAACTTGATTTGATTTTATATGATTTGGTTGGTTGACACTTGCATTGATACATTTGGTTGGGTTTGTTCGTCGAAGTATCCGGTCAGGCTTCTGGTGGCCGTTATGGTCAGGCTTGTGGTGGCCGTTACTTTTGCGGTGGAACAATGGCGACGCGTGGTGATTGGTGGTCGGTATGGTCAGTAGACGGAGTTGATTGGTTCATTGACGCGGTGATCGATTGGTTGATCGGGTGATAGATTGATTGAGCCATCGATTGATTGATTGGTTTATTGATCAATTTGATTGGTTGATTGATTGACCAATTGATTGATTGATTGATTGATTGATTGATTGATCGGTTGGTTGATTGATTGATTGGTAGATTGGTTGATTGATTGGTTGGTTGAATAGCTGATTGATTGTTCGACAGATTGACAAATAATTGGTTATTAATCAATGGTTCATGTTTTTTATCTGTTGGTTGCTTTGGTCTGATCGGATTGAGGTTCGGTTTTGGGTTGTACGGTTTAGTTTCTATTCGCCTTGTACACCAGTGACCATCCAACCATCTCCTCCAACAAAGCGACCAGCAACCCTCTTCTATTACGTCCGTTTCTATTCCTGGGTCTAAATGGTAGGATGGCTGGAACGCTGAGCGGAACTACAAGGACGGTTTGGTCTTCACATTCATGAGTTAAAGGACATGTATGTTTTCGTCCAGAAAGTAGAATGTTTTCGACGCGAGTCGACGAGGGAAGAAAGGGCTTAAGCTCGACTCGCGATAACAAAAAGCAAGGGCGCGAACCGTGGTGTGGACAGGGGGAGGGGGGGGAGAGCCTGCTGAGTGATCCCCGGAACTAAACTACTGTACGACTACACAGGGAAAGAGGAAAGAAGAAGGACGAACACAGTAAAATGGGACGAAAAAAAACCAACAAAAAGCAACAACAAAAAAACATTTGAGTGAAACATTCAGAAATTCGACAAAAACACACACACCCACATCAAACGTGCATAAGAAACAAGCGTGCAGAAACGAGAGAAGAAAAAAAAAAAACGAAAATGCTCACCCTGGAGCGGTAGACTAGAGAAAGGTTGTGCAAGCTGTACGCCACGTCCTTGTGGGAGGGTCCCAAAGAGGCCAGTCGAATTTCCAGAGCTCTTTGGTGCAGGGGCTCCGAGTGCTCGATCTCTCCTACTCAGAGACAAAAAATAAAAAAAATAAAGAAATACAAAAATAAAAAAGGAGTTGGTACGAAGATTTTTTCGAGGGCAAACGGGAAGGGGAGAGAGGGGTGGGTGCCGGTCAAAATAAAGGAAACAGTTTTGCACGTCGCACGCATACAACACGATTTATATCACGATCTAGAGTAGAGCATCTAGATCCTAACCTGCCGTCGTCAAAAAAAAAGGGGGGAGTTGGTAGGGTTTTGGAGGGGAAACGGGAACGGGAGGGCGGTGGGTGCTCGTCAAAAAAAGAAGTAAAATCATTTTCTACACGTCCCACAGACAGCAACACCAACAACAACCCCAACACCAAACCAAAAAAACACTAACCACAACAACACCAGCAGCAGCATAAACAACAGCAACAACAACCACGTCAACACCAGCAAAAACTACGACGACAAAATAAAGCCGTTACCGTGGAGCAATGCCACGGTATATATATATACAGTAGGGGTACCACTTCTTGGCTCAATACATTATATTGGCCGATTGAGACCTTCACGTAACCAGCTCCCGGTTAGCATGACGCCTTTACTGGCAAATTTGTTTTATTAGGACTATTAATAACGCAAAGAAACCTCAACCTTTGTCGGGGTACACGAAACAACTTTCTTGGAAGTCATGTCTCGGGTGACTTACTCATAGTATTGACCTCCTCATCGGAGGAGCTCAGAAACATAAGCCACCACCCCTCTAAGGCGGCAGCGCTCCGTGCAAGCTTGCCGTTAGCATGAGGCCTTTACTGGCATATTTGTTTTTTTGGACTACGTACGAAGTAGCGCATAGCACAAAAAAAAAAAACTCAATCTTGGTCGGGTCGCAAGAACAAACTTCTTCCAAGTCACGTCTCGGGCGACACTTGTTTTGCTCTTCATGTGATAAGAGGCGCTCAGAATACTAAGCCACCACCCCTTTCAGGCGGCATTGCTCCGTGCAAGCTTTTACCGTTATCTTGCAGCACCTCCGCCAGGTTGGACAAGTCAGTCGCCACTTCCGGATGATCAGGTCCGTAAAGCTGAGAAATCCGGGGATATAAAGAGGCCGTGCAGGGGAGGGGGGAGGGGAGGCGTGCTCATTAGTTGCATACCTTTAAGTCCTTCGGCCATTGACCACACGCATCCCTTTCGAGACGGAGCACCGTTCGGAGGCAGGAGGAGGGTGTACTGCATATGCATGCATGGCCGTAGTCGTATGACCATAGACCCTCGCATCCCTACAATGCCGGGACGGAGCATGTCGGGTTTTCACCGACCAGGGGAGGGTTAATCTCTTTTTTTTTTTGGTGGTTGTGTGAACCGCAGGTCCTATTTACTCATGGTCTCCCGTAGTAGTGTGCCACCAAAAGGGTAGAAGAAAAACACGGCCTGCGGGGGGTTTCCAATTCCAAGCGATATCCGTCTTCTTAATGATTTTGTTAAGGTGTTCCAATGAGTTTTTGTTTCCTTTCAAGATTGGGGAGGTAGTTATGTATGTCTCCGTCAATGTGAATACTTCGAGATACACCAGGTGGCAAGACCCACCCCCGCCCCCACCCCAACCCACTTGTTTTCGAAAAATTGGACAGCGCCATTACTTTGTTTCCGCGCGTTCATTTCTTACCAGGTAAACATTTTTCGATGTTCTCCAGCGGAACCTTTGGAGATAGTACACATACTAACGCACATAGTGACCAAGGGCCCAATGAGGTCAACGGTGTCAACAATAAACTGGACTGGGTCTCACCGCCTGGTGTATCTCGAGAGATCGACGGAGGCAGTTCTCTGCCATGGCGTCCCGCGCGTCGCTCTGCGACAAAAGAGATGGGTGAGGGGAGGGGTGGGAGGGGCAGCGCGGAACCGAGATAGGTTGAGTAACCAAGCGGAGGTAAGCGATTGTGATGCAAAGCAAACAAATTGCAAGCCTTCGAACAAACAAAACAGAACAAAACAAAACAAACAAAAGTATGGAAACGAAAACAACCAAATGATCAAACAGACAATCAATCAACCACCGATCCAACCAACCATTGAACCAAACCACACTAACCACACAATCAAAACCAAACAAACGAAAAAAAAAAAAAAAAAACCACCTGCTCTCTCAGCATATCAATAACGCTGGCCAGCAGCTTCAGAGCGCTCCTATCCCCCTCCCCCTCCCCACCAAGCACCCTGTACTCCCCGCTCCCGCCCCCACACACCATCACCACCCCAGGTCGCTGCAAGCCAGGCAGTGCGAGCACCTCCGCCGACCTCCGGCTGTTCCCCTGTCACCCCCCACCCCCCCTCTGACGAACGCCTGTTCCCTTCCGCGGCGACACGCTCGGCAGTCCCCTGCTCGGAAGACTCGTTAGCCTTGTCCGTCCCCTCATCCCCCTTCCCTCCCGCCGCGGTCTTCTCCCGTGATGACCACGAGGGGGACAAAAGCGACCACCTCCTTCTAGAAGCAGTTGCATTTGTAGAGGCGTTTCTTCGAGAAGGAGGGGGGGTCGACGGGGATAACGCCGGCCCCGAAATCGGATAATCTTTCGAAATCGGGTTGTTTTCCGAATTCGGATTGTTTTCCGAAATCGGTTTTTGCGCCGCGGTAGTCGGTTTTTCGCCGGAATAAGACGTCGTCGTCGGGCTGGAAACCGATTTTCGCACGACCGGTTTGTTCGAAACAACTTGTCTCCTGGCGGTGGGCTTCGACATCGAAATCGGCGGCGGGATCGATATCGGCGACGGGATCGGATTCGGATCGTGGTTCGGATCCGTGTTTGGAAAACCGGTCGACGAAATCGACTTCGACATCATCCCCGCCCTCGAAAACGAAATCGGATCGTGGTTCAGGCTAGGGTTCGAGGCCGACTTCGCCATCATGCCTGGCCTCCAATTCGGTCCGGGTTTTGAAACCGCCCGCGGCTTCGGAACTGAGCTCGGGCTCAAAACCGAATTAGGGCCCGAAACCGAATTCGGGTTCAATACCGCGCTCGGACTCAAAACCGAGTTATGAACCGAGTTTTGAGCGGAATTCGGGACCGAACTCTGGACCGAAATCGGACTCTGACTCGGTTTTCGGTTCGGTTTTGGTTTCGGAATCTGATTCGGTCGAGGAGACTGCGGGGGGAGCGGCGACATCGGCGATCGTTTCGGAGTCACCACCGTCGCCAACTTGCTGCTGCTGCTGCTGGTGGTGCTGCCGATGTTGCTGTTCCCAACGCTGTTCATAGTGCCTGCACCGGAGTCACCCTGCGCGCCCCCCTTCTCCCCGATAGCGGGCTTGTTTTCGGACGATCGCTGTCGGGACGCTATCGCCGCCGCCGCCGCTGCTGGAGCAGTGGCAGTGGCAGTAGCAGCCGACGCAGCCACCGTCGCCGCCCCTTCTCGCAGCCACAGCTTCCACGACGAGGCGGACCCCGACAATGACTCCGATGCTCCCGACTCCGATCTCGAGGGGGAGGGAGAAGAGGAGATGGAGGAAGGGGAGGAGAGGGTACCGGGTTGCGACGCCCCGATTCCGTAAACCACCGAAGGCGATGACCCACCCATCTCCATCTCCACCTCCGCTACCGCTACCGCCACCCTTTCCACCACCGGAATTTCAGCAACCGAGTTTTCGGCAACCAATTTTTCGGCAACCGAATTATTTTCGGCGACCGAACTTTCAGTGACCGACTCTTCAGCGATCGAATAATCCGTGGACGATTTTTCGGTGACCGAATTATCGGCGACCGAGTCTTCCGTGACCGCCGAATCTTCAGGGACAGAAATTTCGGATGCCGAGTTTCCAGCAACCGAGCTTTCGGCGACCGATTCTTCAGTTCCAGCCGCAGAAATTTCGGTTCCGGCGACCGAAACTCGAGTCTCACCGATTACGTCAGCCCGCTCCATGCCGACCTCGACCTCCACCGCCCCTTCGCTTGGGTCCTCGGGAGTGGTATCAGGCACTGGGGCAGCGGCAACGGTGGTGGTAGCCGTAGCGGCAGCAGCAGCCGCCGCGGGGGCCCCAGCAGCAACAGTTACAGGAGAAGACGAAGGATGAGAACAAGCGGCTTCCCCCCGGTCCTGTGCCGAGCTGTTGCTGTCGTTGCTGCTGCTGCTGCTGCTGCTGCTGCTGCTGCTGCTGTCGTTGCTCTTAAAGTTCCCGCCGTTTCTGCCTTTGCTGCCGCTGCTGCTGCTGTTACCGTCGCTAACGCCGCCGCCGCCGCCGCCGCTGCTTCCGTTAGCAGACCCCTCCAAAGCAGAGCCGCGGCTCTCCCTAAGCCTTGCCTCCGCCGCCGCGGCTCGGGCTTTCACCGTCCCCGGTTTTATCACCGCCCCGAAAGGGTCCGTGAGGCCGGAATCGCGGTCCCCACCACCACCCCCGACTACACCTATGCCGCCGATGCTGGTGCTGGTTCCGCCGCTGCTCCTTCTTCGGCCGGTGCCACCGGCATTGCTTCCTCTGATGCGCATGTCGAATAAGCCACCCCCACCTCCATCCCCACTTCCTTCTCTTCCTGCATCTCTTTCTCCCCCTCCTGTTCTCCTGATGGGCATGTCATCAAGCCCAACCTCACCCCGTCCTCTTCCTCCTCCTCCTCCTCCTCCCTCCTCTTCTCCGCCGCCTTTGATGGGCGTTTCAAACAACCTCCCTCCACCTCCATCTCCGGCTCCTCTTGAGCCCACGATGCCGACACTAATGCTGCTGCTCCTGTCGCTGCAAAGGCTGCTCCTTCTGCTGGCACCGCCACCACCACCACCACCAACAACAACTCCACCCTCACCCTCAATCGCACCCCCGGCACCGCTCCCGCTGCTGCTTTGCCTGCTAATCTTGCTGCTGCCGGTGCTGTTGCTGCTGCTGTTTGAGACGGCACTCGCGAATAATCCGCTCTCCAGCCCTTCTGCACCAGCACCAACACCAACACCAGCACTGTCGCCACCACCACCGACACCAACACCACCACCATCACCACCATCACCAACACCACCAACACCATCACCACCACCAACACCATCACCACCACCACCGCCATCACCACCGCCAACACCACCAACACCACCATCGTCGCCATGCTTGGCAGTTGCTTCGTCAGCGGAAGAAGACATAGAGACAATTTCTCCGGTGGTCCCAGGCGAAGGGGCGGCGATACTAGCGGAACTAGCAGCAGAACCAGAAGCAGCAGGAACAGCAGCAGGAGCAGCAGAAGAACCAGGCGCATCAGCAGCATTCACAGCGCCAGCGCCAGCCCCAGCGCCAGCCCCACCACCACCATCGCCAACCCCAGCAGAAGCAGCCCCAGGAGCGTACGCAGTCGTCGAGGCAGTATCAACACCACCAGCATCAACACCACCACCACCACCAGCAGCAGCAGCAACGGTAGAGGTAGCAGAAGCAGCGGCAGCAGAGAGAGCGCCACCACCACCACCACCACTACCAGCAGAAGCAGCTACGGGAGCAGCAGCAGCAGCAGCAGCGTTAGCAGCTGAAGCACCGCCACCACCACCACCACAACCACCACTCTCATCAGCAGAAGAAGCAACAGTAGCGTTAGCAGCACCAACAGAAGCACCACCCCCCTCACCAGCAGAAGAAGCAGCGGTAGCGTTAGCAGCCGCAGCATGGGGCAGTACCACCGCGGTAGCCGCCGCCAACATCGACGCCACCTCTTCCGAGGTCAGCCTCTTCCCCGCGGCGGGCCACGAGCTCCGACCAGAACCACCAACACTCCCATCCCCCGTACCTACCCCACCTAGCCCTCCTAATCCTGCTCCTCCCCATCGTTCCCCCTCCCACCCAACCCGTTCACCCACCCCTCCCCCCGCTCTTGCTCCACTTTCTCCCACATCTCGCTCTCCACTCCCTCCCCGTCCTCTCGCCGCAAATTTCGCAGAATTTTCCAGGGATTTTCTGGCGGGTTCGGAGGGTTTCCCCGGGGAGTCGGTAACTTCGGCGAGAGAGTCAGCAGCGGTGGCCGTGAATTCGGCGGTGGATTCGGCGTCAGCGGATTCCGTAACAGCAGATTCGGTACTTGAAACCGCGAATTCGGCGGAATTAAGAGATTCCGTGTGAGAGTCCACGGCAGCGGCAGTGGGTTCCGAAAAAACGGGCAATGCCGCCAAGGAATCGTCGGCTGCTGGTGCTGCTGCTGCTGCGGGTTCAGAGCCACCAAGGGCGGCAGGAACCGAAGTAGCAAGAGGAGCAGCGGCAGCGACAGTAGCACTACCACCAACCCCACCACCACCGTCACTAACCCGACCACCACCACCACCACCACCGCCAGCCCCCGGCGCTTCCGCATCAATCGCTTCCACCGCTACCGCGGCCGCCGCCACCGCCGCAGCCGCCGCCGCGATCGACCCCCGCCGCCCCCCGCTCCACCCAAACCGCGACCCCCCGTCCACCCCGCTGCGACCGCCTCCGTCACCATCAAACACCGAGTCGTTTCCACCGCTCCCGCTGCAGCTTCTGCCCCTCCGGCCGCTGCTGCTGCTGCTGCTAATGCTCCGACCGCGACCGCCATTATACCTTTGAATACCGGACAGTGCCGGCCGGTGGGAGGAGCCCACTGTCTCGCAAGAGGGGGATGTACCCCGCATCCCCTCCCCCCCGCTACCACCGCCACGGCCTCCGCCACCATCAAACACCGAATCGTTCCCGCCGCTGCTGCTGCGGCTATGGCGGGCGCTGCTGGTGCTTCTGCTCCTGCTGTTACGGCCGCTACCGCTGTACCGCCGGACCGTGGACAGCACCGGCCGGGGAGGGGCGGGGGAGTGTGAAAAGTCGCAGGGCGGTACGGTTAGCCGCGGCGGCGTCAAATCGTCGGCCCTGCTCGCGGCGTCTGAGTCTTGGCTCCAGCCCCGCTGGAGCGGCCCCTTTCTCCCGAGGGCAGCGGCAGTTGAACCAGCGCCGCCGCCACCACCGCCGATGGTGTTAGTGGTGGTGTTGGAGGAGGAGTACATCCCCCGCCTTTGCTCCCCTCCCTGTGCCCCCTCTCCCACCAGCACCGGCCTCTCCTCCTGCTTCTGGCCCTCCCGCACCATCACCCCCTCTTCTTCCTTGCTTTTTCTCCCCTCCTCCTCCTGCTCCTCGTCATCCTGCCTCGCCTCCTCCTCCTCCTCCTCCTCCTCCTCCCTTCCCACTCCTTCTTCCTCCCCCTCGCCCCCGCCGCCCCGTCTCCCCACGTGAACATTGTCGTTGACATTGTCGTTAACTCTGTCGTTGATATTGCCGTTCGAATTGCCGTTGGTGACATTGTCGTTGGCGTCGCCGTTGGCATTGTCGTTAGCATTGTCGAGATGTGTATAAGAGACAGCCCCACCATAACCTACGGTAGAAACAGGGGCCACCAGCGGCGACCCCACCGCCGCCACCGCCCCCGCCGTCGCCCCCCCCAACATCGCCTCCTCCATCTCCGGCCCAGCGGCGACCTCGGCGTCAGCCACCCCTGCAGCATCTTCCACGACTTCGCTCGCAGCTGCGCTCGCCGCTTCGCTCCCAGCTTCGTTTCCAGCTTCGCTCGAACCATTCGATGACCCCACCGCTGCCCCCGCCGCCCCCATCAGCATTGCCTCCTCGACATCCCCCGCGGTCAACTCCCCTACGTCTACCCACCCTCCGGCGTCCTCCTCTGCTGCGCTGGCAGCTTCGCTCCCCGCGTCGTCGCTTCCAGCGTGGTCTGGGGGCTCGGCCCCAGCCTCGCCCTCAGGTTCGCTCGCAACATCGCTGCCGACATCGCTCGCCGCTTGGCTCGCGGCTTCGCTTCCGGCCTCGCCCGCAGCTCCGCTATCAGCTCCTGCTCCGCTCTCAGCTCCAGCTCCGCTCTCAGCCCCAGCGCCGCTTTCAGCTCCCACTCCAGTTCCAGCGCCAGCGCCGCTGTCAGATCCAGCTTTGCCTTCAGCTACAGGTCCGTCTTCGGTTCCCGGCGAATCTCTCCGCGCAGCTCCCTCCGGAGCTCCCCTCGTCGCAGCTTCCTCGGCAGGTCCCACAGAACGTTCCCCGGCGGGTTCCCTGGCGGGTTCCCGGGCGGGTCCCCTGGCAGGTTCTCCCGTAGGTTCGCTTCCGGCCTCGCTCCCGGCAGCCAACCTGGCGAAAGAAAAATCGGATGCCCACACCACCTCATCCGTTGAGCTCGGCCCAAAACTTCGAGCCAAGCTCGCGAACGACGTCGCGGAAGAGCTCCGCCTGCCCCCCAACGACGCCGCTCCTCCTCCAACCCTACTAGCCCCTAGCCTCGCCGCCTCGCCCGTGCCCGCGCCCCCGCCGTCCGCCGCGAAGCTCGTAGGGGCCAAGCTCAGGGCCAAGCTTGTGGCCGGAGAGGTCGCGGAAGAGTTCGTGAAAAATCCTGGGCTGGCGGACGAGCTCGGAGCTGAGCCTGGGGCTAGGCTTGCCGCTCCCTGGATGCGGACCCTTCTTAGGTGTTCCCCTCCATACCCACCCACGGGTTCACCTTCTTCGTGTTCGCGTACGAGCTGGACTCTGACCTCGCCGTCGAGGAAGCTGTGTCTGTCTCGCCGTGCGGCTACCCCTCCTGCACTTTCAAGCCGCGCGCTCGAAGCCACCCCAACAGGAGCCCCCGCATCGGGTACACTTGGAGACGCGCCTGACGCCGCCGCCGCCGCCGCCGCCGCGCTTGCGACTACGCCCGCAGCTGCACTAGAGATTGCGGTCACGCCTGGAGCTACGGTTCCTTCTTCCCTCGAAGCGGAGCTCGGAGCTAGGCTTTTTAGGGCTGCGCTTGGGGGCGAGCCCGGGGCTAAGCTTTCCTCGGCTTCGGTAGGGACTGCGCTCGGCTCGGCTGCAGTAGGGGCTACGCTCGCCGCTCCGGCCGCGCTAGCGGCTGCCGCGCCATCGGCTACGTTTGGAGCCGAGGTTGCGGGTAGGCTCGAAGCTGGAGCATCGGTGATGGCCCCCGGTACACCCAAGGCTACACCTCCGGCCGGACCTCCGGCTGCACCTCTGCCAACACGTTCGGCGACGCCTACGCCTCCGGGGAAACCATCAGCTTGACCATCAGCTACACCTCCGGATGTGACACCGGGGGCTCGATCGGCCTGACCATCAGGTGCGACATCATCGGTGAGGTTTCTGGCTACACCGTCAGCTTGACCACCAGGTACGACATCGGCGGCACTTCCGACCGTCGCCCCGACGGACAAGCGTCGCGGCGGGGCCGTGGCAGCGAGGCCTGAGGGGGGAGGAGAGGGCGCCAGGTCTTCGTCCTTGAGAGGCCAGACATCGTCGGTGTCCTCGTCATCGTCAGCGTTATTGCTGTCGTGAACATTGTCGTTGACATTGTCGTTAACTCTGTCGTTGATATTGCCGTTCGAATTGCCGTTGGTGACATTGTCGTTGGCGTCGCCGTTGGCATTGTCGTTAGCATTGTCGTTGACAGTACCGTTGACATTGTCGTTGACATTATCGTTGACATTACCGTTGGCATTGTCGTTGGCATCGCCGACAGAGGAGTCACCATCGGAGTAGGGATAAAGGGAGAGCGGCTGAATTCCTCCCTGGTTTTTACAAGCAGGGCAAGCAGGACAAAGCAGAGCGGAAAAGGCGGGAAACGGAAAGGGGGGTTTTGGGGAAACAACACACAAATACAGAAAATATCACGAAAACATGAGACCAAAACCTTACACAGACACGTAAGTGAACAAGGAACGCACACATGAACATGTTAGAAATGTGACCTTTTTGTTTACTGGGTGCGATTTACATCACAGGGGTATTTAGTTGTGTTTCTTCCTGGTTTGCTTATTTCTCCCACTATGGCGTGTAAGAGCCCGTTTTGCCACCATGGGCTATATAATGGCGATGAGTTCGTGTTAGAAAAACAGAAACAACTTCAACAACGCTGACCACACCACAGCACAGCGACTAAACACAAACAACCGAACACACATCATGCACAACAACAACAACAACAAAAATCAACAAAGCACACCCACGGACACACACGACTCCCACAACCCAACCACCTCTTCACCTCGGGAAAAGGCTCCTGGCCCAGGTACTCCAGCTCATCATCCCCATCCCCGTCCCCATCTCCGCCGCCGCCCACCCAGCTCGAAACCCCGCCCSCCCCCAACCCGCCTCCGAATCCCCTCCCCTCCCCTTCCCCGTCCTCCTCACCGCACTGGGACGGAGAGCTTAGGAGACCCCTCGTACCCATTCCCCGTCCCCTCTTCCTCCGGCCGCTGGAGGCGTCGCTCCCCCCAGCGGTACGCCTCCTCGGCAACGTCACCGCCCCGCCACCGCTCCCGAAGCTTCCGAACGCTGAGCCCAACCCCAGCACCAACCCTCCCCCACCCCCCCCACTACCGCCTCCTCCACCGAAGGAAAACCCTTCCCGGCGGTGGCCACCCCCAACCCCACCCCCGCCGCCATAACTGCTCAAAACGCTGCCCGAGGTGGGAGGCGAAGCAGGGGAGGGGGGGTACATCAGCAAAACGTCCCCGTGGGAGCGACGCCTCGCCCGCCTGCTCTCCCTCGCCCTCTTTCTCTCCTCCAAAGCCCTAGACGCGCTGCCCTTCTTTCGAGGAAGGGTGGACGGGGTTCGGACGGGAGCTATCCCGGAGTGGGACCAGCGGGAGCTTTTCTTGGGAGAGGTGGAAGCGGCGGAGGCGGTGGAGAGGGCGGCCGCCGCGGCGGCGCTTGCTAGCTCGCGTTCTCCTCTGCTAAGGTCCTTGGTGGCCGGGAGAAGGCGGTGGGTGGGCGCTAGGGCAGGATGGAGGACGGCATTCAGGGTGGGGGGGGGGACGAGGACCTGGCGGATACGGACGACGGCGGGGGCGGGTGATGAGAGAGGCAGGAGCGCAGGCGGACCGGGTCGGTGGGGGAGGTCGGCTAGCCCCAGCGGAGAACGGCAAGCAAGGGGGGCAGACCAGCAGAGCAGGACGGAGAAGCAGGATGGTGGGGGGGGAGAACAGGATGCTCAAGGGGGAGGGACAGGGGGAGGAGGAGGGGGGGAACGAAGGAGATAAAGTACAGTAGTAGAGGGAGTCGTAGAAGTCGTAGTAGAAGTAGCAGCAACAGCAATAACAGCAGCACCGGCAGCAGCAGAAGCAAAACCAGCAGAACGACAACAGCAACAGCGACAGCAACAGCAGCAGAAACAGCAGCAGCAGCAGCAGCAACAACAGCAGAAACAGCAGCAACAGCACAGCGGCAGAAACAATAACCGCAGCAGGGCGAGAAAGGTAGGGTTAGAACCCAGCTAATGTTGGTCTGCCAGTATACTGGTGATTTTCCAGTACACTGGTCATGCAGTTAAAACCAGAGGGAGAAACAAGAAGAATCAACTTTCGGCTAATGGTTCATGACCGAAGCGTGATCCATACGTCCGTCAAGCGGACGCATAACAACAGTATCAACAACAGCAACAAAAACGGCCAAGCCGCGTATCGAAGGCAAAAAGTAAAAGTGTTCTCTTGAATAAAGTGGTAAGCACCCCTCGTGTTCTTTTACCAATCCGCCTAAGGATTAACACAAGAACAAAAAAAGCTACATATTCGTACGTAGGTACAATTCGTACGAGACAACTACTAGGTACTGGTTCGGGCACACCCCCTGGCTCCGCAGCCCTGGCTCCGCAGCCCTGGCTGCCAGTCTCGTGCGGCGGATGCTGTAGTCGACATTGGGTTTCAGCCCATTTTTCCTTTTTTTTTCAATCACACTGCAAAAACCATCCAACCCAAATTCCAAGCGGTAAATCCAGCGAAGCAACGATCAAAAATAGAAATCGAACCCACAACAGTTGTTTCTTCATCGAGAGCCAGACAGGGGCGGGGTACACTAAAACCGAGTAAAAGATAAAATAAATTGGGTCATTTTCACGATTCGTACATAAATCCCCACGCTCCGTTTTTTTCGGCATTTGGGCGGTTTTCAAGAGTGTGACAACGAACGTATTTTTTTTCAAAATGCCGTGCTCCCCTGGCAACGAACTCCTTAAAAATCAAGGACAACGTTTCAAGAGGTGATGATCATCTCATCATCCCCTCATCCCCTCCACACACCTCCACCTACCTGCTGCAAAGCATCAAGCCTCTCCTGTCGTGCGCTCAGCAGCTCGTTTGCCTCCAGCGCGGAATCCTTCAATAGGAATAGGAGTTGCAGTAGCATTAGCAGTAGCAGCAGCAGAAGCAGTAGCAGCGGGAACGAGGGTCAAAGGAGGGAGGGGGAGAAAGAAATCGAGAGGTGGAGATTTCCTGCTGCGTCATCGATAATACCACCGCTACTGCAACCAGTACTACCATCGCAACCTCCCCCCCCTCCCCCCATCACAATCCACCCCCAGCGTTGCGGGAATACAAGGGTCTACGGTTGTATGACCACGGCCATGCATGACATGAGTACCCCCCCTCCCCCCCACCCCCCCCCCATTAATGACACTCGTCCCCCTCGCCCGCCCCGCCCCCCCCCCCCCCCCCCCCTCCAAACCATCCATACTCCTCCCCTCCCCGCCCGACTAAAATACGCCCCCGCACCGGCCACGCCGCCCCCCCCCCACCACAACGCCCCCTGTCCCCCCTCCCCTTGCTGCCCCGCTATATACCTCCACCACTCTCACCCTGTGCCTGCGCGCCTCCTCGCGAAGAGACACCACCTCGATCGAAAGCCTAGCCTGCAGGCTATCCGCCTCCTGCAGTCGAAACCTCGCCTCAGTTAGGACGTGTCCCTGAATTTAGAGTTGTTAGGACGAGCGGGGGTGTTGCGTTTTACGGGCGCGATTGAAAAAAAAAAGAAAAGTAAACTGCACATACATATACTACGTATCAGTCGCGACGAGATATGATGCCGCAAAAAAACATATAAAACGCTACAAATAGCAACAGTAATAAATAGCAATAAATCGAGAACTAAAACTAAGAAACAACGATCAAATACGTACGTACCCTCTGACACTTCTCTCTCCATTTCAACATTCGCTTCGAGGGGTATCAGGCCGATCGGGAAAAAACGAGCGTATCGCCTATATGTACAAGTGCCGTAAATATCAGCTCCGATTCAGGGCAGCACTCGTACGTACTGCTGTGTTTCTGTCGTATATGTTTTGCGTACATACCTGGTCGGCGATGAGCTTGCGAAGTCCCGCATTTTCCCTCTCCAGCTTGAGTGAAACTCCGTGGGTGGCCTCGTTTCTTACGGCACGGTTTTGGATCATTTTCGCCCTCTGGACAAACTGCCGGCGGTGGACGTCAAATGGGTTACGTCAGGAGACGAAAAAACAAAGTATCAGCGTGGCGCAGAAGGGGGGGGGTTACTAGACAGTCTTGGCAAAAACATGTATATTTCGCAGCATGCCAAGGGTTGAAGGCAAGGGCCTAAAGCAGTTGACAACAACAACACAACCACCACCAACACCACCAACACCACCAACACCCCACACCAACAAACACTAACACCACCAACACCCAACAGCACCAACAGCACCAACAGCAACAGCAACACCACTAACACCAACACCACCATCACCACCAACAACAACAACAACAACAACACCAACACCCACCAACACCACCACCACCACCAACACCACCAACACCAACAACAACACTACCACCAACACCAACACCACCACCACACATCACCGACACCACCACCCCCACCCCCAACACCACCACCGCCACCGCCACCGCCACCAACACCACCTAACACCAACACCACCCCCACCAACACCAACACTACCACCATCACCAACACCACCAACACCAACAGCACCACAACAACACGAACCACAACAACAACCACAAACCTTGAGCGTGGAGAGTGTTTCCCCCGAGTTTACGACAGCTCCGGAGACGGTAGCGACCAGGATCGTTTTGCTGTTACCCCCCAGCGAGTGAGCCAGCAGCCGTGTAAGCTTCGAGTCCCGGTAAGGAACCTGCGGGACCAAGACGAAACAAAAACAAAAACAAAAAACGTTACACGATGCGAAAAAATAGCGACCTTTAAGGTTATTTATACATGAATAGATGCACGCGCGTTTCCGCTAAAATAAAAAAAATAAAGAAAAAACGACTTGACTCAAGATTTATTAAATGTGCATTAACCCATTCAGAACCAAGGGCGCACAAAAAAAAAAGAAAACGACACCACACACCTAGGAAGGTCAGAATGAAAAACAAACCGGATCGCTGTGATCACAGGACAGGATGAGCAAAAAACATTTTTTTTTCGTTTTTTGTTCCCTTTTTTTTACTTGGTTTTAGAGACCCCCCCTATTTTTTTTTCGCTGGTCGGGGGGGGGGGGGGGGAATTAAACTTGGCTTTTTTTTTTTTGGGGTCAAAAGGGGCCGGTTTTTTCCCCCCAATATAGGGGGGGGGGGGGGGGGGGGTAATTAAACTTGACTTATTGTTTTCTGGGATCACAACGGTCCGGTTTCTTCCCTCCAATATAGGGGGGGGGGGGGGGGGGGGTAATTAAACTTGACTTATTGTTTTCTGGGATCACAACGGTCCGGTTTCTTCCCTCCAATATAGGGGGGGGGGGGTGGTGTCGATAACTTTTTTTTTTGTGCGCCCTTGTCAGAACTGAAAACAAAATGTCCCACACTAATTCCAAGTAGTTTTCCCCAGATTCGTGGGACCAGTTCTTAAGGAGTTAAGGGCAGTATCGCCAGATTTTTTTGTCCGAAGAGTCTACGCCATGTGCATTACGCGATACAGCAGGGTATGTCGCAAGACTGAGAATGACAGTTTGTGGACGGACGTGGTTTCATGCAAACAAGCACAACAGCGAAAAAACAAGGAAACGTAGACACCCTGCAAAACAAGCCCACAAAACGTGCTACTTCCAACCCAGTACGGAGAGAGAGCGGCTTGTCGACTGCATCCCCACATCCACCAAATATATCCCCCCCGCCCACCACACCTATAACTCGCCGAACATCTCACGACGCCTCGCGCTTGGTGCTATAGCAATGTCTGCCTGGTCGATAAAAATGCGACATGCTCCGTCTCGGCATTGTAGGGGTGCGAGGGCCTATGGTTATACGACTACGGCCGTGCACGATATGAGTGCACCCCCCCACCACCAAAACACGAGTAACTCGCCGAACACCTCACGCCGCCTCGCGCTTGTTGCTAGCAATGTCTGCCTGGTCGGTAAAAACCCGACATGCTCCGTCCCGGCATTGAATAGATGCGAGGGCCTATTGCCATACGACTACGGCTATGCACGACATAATGACACCCCCCCCCTATAAATATATGATATATTTATAGGTTGGGTTGGCGTCGGCTGGCAACGACGCTGTAAAACACGCCTCTCGCTGCGTGAGCTAGAGAACCAGGGTGCCGGTTTTTTTTTTCTTGTTTTTTTTTTCTTGTTTTTTTTGGCGGTCACCAAAGCTGGCGGTCGAGTAGATCATTTGTGCGGGGTGGAGAACCTATGCTCCGCACAAGGGGAATGGTCGTACCACGTAGTGTTAATATGGTATGGCATCCGCGAGGCAGTTACATAGTAAAACCCATTGCTGTCTCCGGAAGTGGCCACACCAGAAATTAAATTAACTCATTGAAGCTGTCGTCCATATGCAAGTCCGCCTCAGAGGCGGTTCTTAGCAGGATGCAGCTCACCCTCCATGCGACTCGCCCAATACCTCACGGCGCTTCGCGCTTGGTGCAAGCAATGTCTGCCTGGTTGGCCGGCATTGTAGGGATGCGAGGGTCTATGGTCATACGACTACGGCCGTGCACGATATGAGTACACCCCCCTTAGCCCTCCACTCTTTCAAGCTCGTTACACATCCAATTTCACCGTCGACTCATGCCACGGTATACCATTAAAGGGTTTGCAGTTAGTCTTTGCTTTCTGAGGCAATATTGTGTCACTGGGATTGTCACTGGAACCGGCCGAGCTTCTCAAGTGAGAACACTACTACCGGTTAGAATGATGATTATTTGCTCGTACATTTGTGTCAGGATAAGGTCGGGCTTCACGAACAAATTTCTTCTCGAAGTCGTGTTTCGGGTTACTAACGGTATTGAGTTCCTCGTGTGAGGTGCTCAAAAAGTAAGCCACCCCTAAAAGGCGGCATTGCTCCGATCGTCGCGTTAAATTCTCCCCTTTCCCCTTGCACTCCAACACGCCTTCCCCCCAATGCATGCTCGCAGGCTTGCGCTGCGAACCCGAGCCTCAAGCACACGAAAATGGTGGCTGCTCGGCCGCCACCGCCGCCGCCCCAACAGCGGTCGGCCCATCGAGACATGCCAGTGTAAGCCGAAGGAGCGGGGGGGGGGGTTTGGGGGCGTTCCCGACATGTTCTCAGCTTTTTTTGGGCCCTCTTTTTAAAG
>MEHQ01002038.1:944348-1011871 GCA_008828725.1 Saccharina japonica
GTAGGACGCCGCCGGCAATCTCTCGCCCCCTAGACCATGGATCCACCTTATACCTTCGAGGCCGTCATCTACACTCGTTGGTCTTGCCCGACCCGAAGCGGGTTGGCTGTGGGCTGAGTCTACGTCGAGATCGAAGGTCTATCGTCGCACGAGCTGATTTTGATCGGGGTGTTGACGATTTGCAATGAGAAAAAGCAAATTGCGCCGCCTGCAGCCGTTAGAAAAAAAATATGAAAAAAACAAACAATTTTTTCCCTTTTTTCCCACAGCGGCGGTACGAGCGGATCTTCAGCCTGAAAATTCCAGGCAAATATTTTAAAGATCGACTTCCAACTTTGCTTTCCCATTGGCATAGGTCTTATAGCAATTTTATTTCCCTCCAAGATCAGTTTTTGGGTGAGAGAGGTATGGAGCTCAACCCCTTGAGAACCCGTCCCTCGTTTTTGGGGGACAAACTACTTAGAATCAGTGTGGGATAGTTTTGCAGTACCGTGGGGACAAAACAATTGGAATTTGACTGAAATGTTTCATTATGTACAGTGCAGTACTAATAAAAGGGTTAAGTGACCACCCTTAGAAGGCAGAAAAGGCATGGTGGTATAGAGTTCCTTAGCCCCTATAGTACTGCAGTACCGATGTGGGGACAAAACACTTGGAATTTGACTGAAATGTTTTATTATGTACAGTGCAGTACTAACAAAAGGGTTAAGTGACCACCCTCAGAAGGCAAAAACATGGCGCACCTCTCTACCTTATAAGGTAGCATGCGTCTTCCGGGTGTTTGTTTCTACGAAAAGTGACGAGAGGGCGTGGACCCAACCTGCCCCCAACGTCAACACTAATAACCAGGGCAAAGGCTATATACAGACAGTGGGGGTCCCCCAATAAGGCGGTCTGAGTATAAAAGGCGGTATCCCGATATAAGGAGGTCAAAATCGCTTGGCGCGACTGGGGAATTGCACTCATATATAACCTGCAAAAACGCAAAAACGCAAAATACAACCACAAAATGACACCAACACCAAAAAAACAAAACACACCGAAAACGCAAAAACGCGAAAAACGCAATATACAACCACAAAATGACACCAGCACCAAAAAAACAAAACACACCGAAAAAACAAACAAACAAACAAGCGAACAAACAAACAAAACTCACATTCTCAAACAGCTCCTCCTGCCCCACCCTCTCCCCCGCCGCGTAGTCAAACGTGAATCGCCTCGCGCTCACCCCGTCCGCCCTCTCTCCCGCCCACGCCACCGTCTTGCCATCCAGCGCGACCGACGCGCATGCAGGAGACCCGATCGTGTGCGCGGGGGGGGGGGGAGGCAACATTAACGACCCCGCGCCCCCGACGACGCCTCCCCCACCCCCTCCCCCCGCTACCAAGGGCATGGTGGTGTCACGCGGTCTGACTCGACAAGCGACCAAAATTCGATCGTGGTCAGCGGCCGCGGGGGTGGATGATGAGGAGGCGTGGTTGGGGGGGGGAGGGGTGTTCCCCATCCCCGGGCGAAGGCGTTCCGCTCGAGCCTGTTGCTGATGTTTCAGTTGGAGCTGCGGCCGGAGTCCAATCTGAAGTGGAGGTGGATCTTGTTGTTGTTCAAGTTGAAGTTCCGGTTGTTGTTCAAGTTGCTGCTCCTGTTGGAGCCGCAGCTTTTGCTGAAGCTGTTGTCGTTCAAGCTGCTGCTGCTGTTGCAGCTGCTCAAGCTCGACTTGTTTTTGCCGGTGCCGTACGGGGGTCGTTGTGCTCGCCAGGGTGGTGGCAGCGGAGGCGTTCGTTGGAGGGGAGTCGTTCACCCCCGTCCCCTGATGGAGGCGTACTTGTTTCGGCCGTTGCAGCAGCGACTGTCGTCGAGGTGTTTGTTGTTGTTGCTGCTGCTCCTGCTCCTGCTGCTGCTCCTGCTGCTTCTGCTGCTCCTGCTGCTGCTCCTGCTCCTGCTCCTGCTGCTTCTGCTGTTGGCTGCCATGCCCTCCCCGAGAAGGCGTGGTCAAAACATCGGGGACAGGAGACCCGGTAGACCCGGAAGACGCAGAAGAGGCGGGGCTCGAGGCGGCGAGTTTGGGGCGAGCGGGGATGTTCCCCCCCGTCCCCGTCTGAAACCGCTTCTTCTGCGGCGGCTGCAGCAGCGATTGCCGTCGCGACTTCTGCTGCTCCCCCGGAGGGGGTGTCGTCGTCATCGCCGTCCTCGACCTCGAAACAGCGATGCCCGCAGCAGACGCGGGGGGCGGGGAAGCGGACGTGGAAACCCCTGAGCCCGAGGCGTTCTTATCGCCGGGGGGGGGGTCGTTAGCCCCCGTCTCCGGGTGACCTCGTTTGTTCTGCTGCGGTGTTTGCAGTAACGATTCTCGTCGCGGGGTTCGGTGTTCCTCCTCCTCCCCGGGTGGGGTTTTCGCCAGCGCTGACACAGCAGCGGTATCCGCGGGGGAAGGGGTGGTGGCGGCGGCGGCGGCGGCGGCGGGGGAACCGAAACTGGAACCAGAGGAGGCGCTACTGACAGGGGGGGGGACGTTTCCTCCCGTCCCCGGAGAATAATACCTCTGTTTCGGTGCTTGCAGCAACGATTGCCGCAGTCGTGGTTGTTGCTGCTGCTGCTGCTGGCCACGCTGTCCGGCAGTGATCGGTGTTGACGGAGCCGCTGCTGCAGACGGAGGGGTCAAAGCGGAAGCGGCCGGAGGGGGGGAGGTGGATGCGGAGGCGTTGTTTGCAGGGGGGGCATCGCTTCCCCCCGTCCCCGCGTGAGGGCGGGAGTGGTAGCGTTGAGGCTGCGGTATCCTCGACGGCTGCCGTCCGGAGCCAGCTCCTCCGGGCGGAGGGGTTGTGGACATCACTGGTGTCCCCACTGCTGGTGTCGCTGCTGCTGGTGATGCTGCTCCTGCTGCTGTTGCTGCTGCTGCTCGCCCCGATTCTGTTCCCGCTGGCGTCGCTGCCGCCGCCACCGCTGCTGCTGCTGCTGCTGCTGCTGCTGCTGCTGTTGCAGTCATTCCTGGCTCTGCCGCCGCTGCTGTCCCTGCTACCGTCGAAACCTGTGCAGAGCTAAGAGCCACGGTAGTAGTAGCCGTGGTGGTGGTGGTGGCGGTGGAGGCGGTGGTGCCAGCGGGGCCGGGGGGGGAGCGGGAGGAGGAGGCGGCGAAGGCGGCGGCGGCGGCCGCGCCTTCTAGCTGTTCCGTGATGGAAGACGGGGGGCTGCCGGTGTACACCATCGCTAACCGTATATAACGGCAGATGTGTTGAAGTTTGGTGTTGAAGTTGAAGTTGCTGTTGAAGTTTTGTTGAAGTAGCCGCTAAACGTATCGCTTTTAATTGATATAAAAGTTGTTGACGTCGCTCCCACAGGTGAGCTTGCCCCGCCGCAAAAAGCTCCCGAAAAAAAAACTCCAAACAGGCTGCCAGAACCGGAACCGGAACCGGTTGAAACTATTGATAGACCGAACTATCCGAGGTAAGTCCTACAAATTTACAAGCAAGAAATGGTTTGGATTTCGGACACCTGGGGCAAGGAAGGGGGTTTGAAAGGAGGAGGAGGAAGGCGGTGGGTGTGCGGGCGGGCGGACGGACGGGGGAGGGGGCGTACTCGTTTATTGCTTGCCTTAAGTCAGTGTACCATTGACCAC
Organism: Saccharina japonica; assembly: GCA_008828725.1. Taxonomy (NCBI): domain Eukaryota; class Phaeophyceae; order Laminariales; family Laminariaceae; genus Saccharina; species Saccharina japonica. Next base: position 947,965 of record MEHQ01002038.1, read on the forward strand.
GCATCCCTTTCGAGACGGAGCAGGGTGGGAGGGTGTGTACTCATTCATGGCGTGCGGGCGGGAGGGGGTGATTAAGATATGTTGTCGTACCGCGTGATAGCACTCAAAGTTGGTGTGTCCGGGGGTATAAACTAAACGTATGGGTATCTCTAGACGGTAAGAACATACCTGGGAACTACGTAACAAAACTGTTGTTTTTCAGGAGACGATTATTTACGGGGCACCGTAGTAAAGAGGACCCACAGTACACCCAAAAACCTATATATTTACCAATTTTTACCAACAATGTTTGGTCCTATTTACTATGCCCCCCCCCCCCGAATAAGTATATGGGCCTGTGAACCGGCGCGAAATTATTATTCAATTGATAATGTATAGCCACGTTCACGAGTACGTTTTCTTTTTGAAACGAATACATCATTGTTTCCGCTGCGATTCACAGCCCCAATGATGTACTCCGTACGATACCCCCATATGGACAGACTCCCTGCACCTTTTCGTGACCCATCACATTTCCAGTACATTTTTACCTGCCAGTAGCTATATATCTACTGACTGAGCCTGCCAGTAGATACTACCAGTAGATTTGATCTACCGCAGTAGCATCTACTACGGAGGACCATAAAAAAATAGGACCTACGTAAAGTATACACAAAAACCTATATAATTACGTATTATACCTATTTTTACTATTCCGGGGGGCCACAGTAAATAGGACCAATTATTGTTACTAAAAATAGGAAAATATATAGGTTTTGTGTGTGTGCCGTAGGTCCTATTTACTATGGCATCATTAGCCCACCCTGTGATAAATCAATTCATTGGAGGCTGTCGTCCATATGCAAGTCCGCCTCACAGGCGGTTCTTAGCAGGATGCAGCTCCACCCTCCATGCGACTCGCCCAATACCTCACGTTTCGCTTCGCGCTTGGTGCAAGCAATGTCTGCCTGGTTGGTGAAAACCCAACGTGCTCCGTCCCGGCATTGTAGGGATGCGAGGGTCTATGGTCATACGACTACGGCCGTGCACGACATGAGTACACCCCCCCCCCCCCCGCCCGTAAATAACAATATTTGGCCCCTATTTACCATGGTCCTTCATAATACTAATAACGTACATCCACGACACGCTACGAAGTTATAGAACCGAAACCCGTGTAAAATGCTGCCGGGGGGAGGAGAGGAGAGGGGAGCGAGACAGAACGGAGGCTCCAACATATGATAACCCACTCTGTCTTTAAATATAAGCACCGTTTGCACATTAACATGTAGCCCAAGCGATGCTTATAATACGGGACAGGACAGAGTGTTTGGTATACCGGTATAGAGGCATTTGTTTCTGGGATTTTGTAATTTTCGAAACATCCGTTCTGATAACGCGGGAAACCACATGCTGACAATTTCCGCTTGACCTCATTCCATACTAAAACCCCTATAATAGCAGTGGCACTAATGTGGTGAAGGAGACTCTCACTACTGCTGTTGTTAATACTCCGGAGTATTTTATAGGAATCGACGCATCCATCACTATTAATGGGAACTACAGCAGTACTATATTATATTAATATTCATATCCCCGGTGGTCTAACTGGCAGCCACGAAGCCTGTAGGGCATGATATCGAGGGTTCGATTCTCCCCATGGAGGGTTTTATTCTCAAATGACACCGACTGTCGAGAGCGCATATTATAGCGTGGGTAAGCAAAATTCGACGAGAGTTGACGAGGGAAGAAAGTGCTGAAACCTTCTCGCGATAAAAATGCAAGGCAAGAACCGTAGTGGGGGAGGAGGGAGAGGAGCCTACTTTGTGACCCCGGATCTGAGTTACGATTATTAATAGGGAGGGAGAAAGACGGAAGTGCGAAGATAATGAATGGGATGGAAAAAAAAAAAAAAAAAAAAAACGTAGGAATCGACGCATCTACCGCTATTGCTACGGGCGACCATAGTAAATAGGACCTGCGGTACACCCAAAAACTCACATAGTTCCCTTTTATTACTATTCATAACAATATGTGGTCCTATTTACTATTTACTACCATATTAAATATGCTCCCCCATGACATTAGGAACTACCCATCTATATATCACTATTGATATTAGTATGAAAGGAACTTCTATTTGTTTTGTATAGGAATCGTCGAATCTAGCACATGTTTCTTCCCCGAACATTCTGACGAAGTTCACGCTGAACTTTTAACTCGTGCGTTTCTGTTTTTATGTACGTACAGCATTTCGTTTCGTTTCTTTTTTTCTTTTTTTCTTCTTTCTATTCCTGTTTTACAAGCTGATCTTCCCCTCTTTTTGTTTCCCCTTGCAGATGTTGTTCTGTTTTTTTGTACATGAGGTACAGATGTACGCATATGTGTGTGTGTTCTTCACATTCAACCTTCCTTTCTACCCGTCGACATCCAGCACGCCCAGTGTCCGTGCCGATGTTTCATCCTAAGAAGGTACCAGTTCTGTGGTCACAGAGATACTACGCTCAGTGCAGTAGTACCCAACCCTGCTCAGTTGTTGGTGTTGCTGATCTGACATCTGACATAAACAATAATGATTCCGACCACAGGTGCGCGTATACTACAGCAGTAGTACGGAGGACCTATGAGTAAATAGGACCAAATAATGATAGCGAAAATCGGAAAATATGTAGTTTTTTGTGTGTACCGTAGGTCCTATTTATCAGGGCCTTCCTCGGGAAAATTCCCGAAGATTTCGGGAATCGAGTAAATCAGCCAAATCATCCTAACCAATGTCGAATAACCAATGTTAAAAACACCACAAGAAAGACCAAACCACGGCGAATCGAATGACGACGTTTTTTTTTTTGTTACGATGTAGGAGCCGAGGTATGGCCACGGGGATTTTACTACGGGAATTTGCTTTTGAATTCCCGTGGTAAAATTCCCGTGGCCATACCGCGGTTCCTACTTCGTAAAAATAAATGAAAACGCCGTCATTCGATTCGCCGCGGTTTGGTCTTTCTTGTGGTGCGTTTTCCATTGTTTACTCCTCCTTGGTTGGTTTGATATGGTTGATTTACCTCGATTCCCGAAACGTTCGGGAATTTTCCCGAGGAAGGCCCTGCTATTTATAGCACCAAGTATTGCGAGTAAAAGTAGGGAAATATGTAGGTTTTAGTGTGTATACCGTAGGTCCTATTTACTACATTAGCCCACCCCGGTAATGGTAGACTATACTACACCACTTGGCCCCTATAGGACTACAGCAGTAGTCCCGTCACGAACACAAAACACTTGGGATTATACTGACTTTTAGGTTTTATGCACAGCAGTGCAGTAAATAGGACCTGCGGTAAAGACAAAAAGCTATATATTTCCCTTTTTTTACTAACAATATTTGGTCCTACTTACTATGGTTCCTCGTAATATGGCCCCGCGCAATAGTAGTGTGTGTGTGTGTTCTTCACATTAAACCTTCCTTTCTACCCGTCGACATCCAGCACACCCAGTGTCCGTGCCGATTCTTCATCCTAAAAAGGTACCAGTTCTGTGGTCACAAAACTACGACACAGAGATACTACACTCAGTGCAGTAAGCAGAGCAGACAATGCAACGCCATATACGACAGGCAAGACCTACCCTGCTAGCAATACAGGTGCATGCAAGAGTACATCACTACAGCAGTACGGTTTAACAAGTAGTAGTACTATTAACCCTTTTAGAACTGCAGTCCCGTTTTGGGGACAATCCACACTAATTCTAAGTAATTTGTCCCCCAAAACGGGACTCCAGTCCTTTTAAGGGTTAATAACAGAGGTGCATATATGTTACAACGAGAGAACTCGAAAACATTGTTAAATCAGCGGTTTACCGATTGGTTCAACGGACAAAAATATTTCCAGCGGTCATTTTAGGGAGGGGGGGGTACTACCGCCGTACTCAACACTGCTGGTTTGCCAGAGCGTGTATGTTCATCCTTCGGTATGTACCCTGTCCGACTCACACAATATTGAAGCTATCATATCAGTCCGACCCAACCGATACATTACATGCTAAGTATATCAACACTCCCAACGGGCATATTTGGTACGTACAGCATAGTAACATGTACATCAAGGGGGCAAACAGGGAGAATAATACTGCTGCTGTACGCTAACATCGTTTTACCCCGTTTGATGCTGATGACACGTACATACTCCAATCAGAAGCAGGCTGATAAAAAATAGCCAGGCTGATATTTCAACGAGAAAATAAGAAATGCGGAGGGTTGTTATCTTGAAATTACTGTAGAACTCGCAATCATCCTCTCTCAAGATAAGAAATCTAGCCTGGGCCAGCGTTCCTAGGTTCTTATTAGGTGTCCTGCACTGTGTACCTTCGTTGCTGGGTGCTCACACTGCTCGTAGATGGACACCTCGTATCATGGCGCTAACGATATCATTGGTTTAGTCGCTATCCGTTATGTCCCTTAAAAGGTCCCTTATATCCCTTGAGGCATCCCTTATGTCCCTTAAAAGGTCCCTTATATCCCTCAAAAGGTCCATTATATCCCCTAAAAGGTCCCTTATATCCCTTGAGGCATCCCTTATATCCCTTAAAAGGTCCCTTATATCCCTTATAGGATCCCTTATATCCCTTAAAAGGTCCCTTATATCCCTTAAAATATCACTTAAAAGGGGTCCCAAAGGGCGTGCTATTTTTGTTTTTATATTACGGAGGACCATAGTAAATAGGGACTAAATATGGCTATTGCAGTTCAAAATGATAAATATATACCTGGTACGTATCATACCAGAGGTAGGTTTTTGTGTTTACCGTACTCGTAGGTCCTAAATATTGTTATTTAATAGTAAAAAATGGTAAATGTATATCATACTTCGAAGTACGGGTACGATACCAAGGTAGGTTTTTGTGTGTACCGTACGTCCTAAATGTTCGTATTAATAGTAAAAAATGGTAAATATAAATATATACTTCGTCAGACTTCGTACGTACCCGGTATGTACCAAGGTAGGTTTTTGTGTGTGCCGTATGTCTTATTTACTATTTACTACGAGTATGGTCTCCCGCAATAGAAAAAAGGGGTAATACCTTTTGCTGGTCGGGAACTTAATCCCCGTTTCGAGTCTGGTGTGAGCGTAAAAAGAGGCTTGTATTTTCGGCCACAGCAGTGTTTCGGTGTACACTACGTATACAGGATGCAGTATCAATTTAGCGCGTAGTGTTGGATATCGTATCCAAACCTTCGATATGTGATATCGACATTTGATATGTGATATCAACATATCGAACTTCGATATATACTATGTACGTATCGCACGTGTGTGGCCTTCATTTTCTGGCATCCCCGTATTTTATATTTTATGCTGACATTCATTCATTTGCGTTTATTTTGTTTTGGTTTTTCTCTGTTTCACAGCAGTCTGTGACCACAGAATTTGTATCTCTTTAGGATTAGGAATCAGGGCAGGCACTGGGTGTACTGATGTGGTTGAGTAGGAAGAACGGGTTTAATGTGAAGACAACAACAACAACAACAACTGGACGAAAGCTTGCATGTACTGCTGTACCTGGTGTGAAATATCGAAATTATTTCACACACAGCTTGCAAAGATGAGCTTCGACGAAATCCTCGATCTTCACAACTCAGTTGTTGTTTTTTTCATTGATACATTTCTTATCACATGATACATCGATTCGAATTTTTGTGTATCGGTATCGAACAGTATCGTACCGTATCGTATCGATTTCCATTCTCGATCGATATCTCAAGACGAATGAATATCAGGTATTGCTGCTGTACCTCGAGGGTGCTCGACAAAAAAGAGAAAACAACTTACACTCCTCCCCGTTGTAAACAAATAAAATAAAAAACAGTGCGTTGAAAACTATGACCGAAATTACGAAAAACGCCTCTTTTTCGTATTTATATTTTACTTAGTTTTAGTGTGCACCCCCCCCCTGTCTTGGCGTCTGGGTACCTATATACCTGGTAGTCAACAACGGCAAGCACGTTTTTGACGACAAGTTGTTAGGGATCAGTTTTGGCATCATTTCTGCAGGGGGATCAACTTTGGTATGAAATGTTTTAACTTTCGAGTGTCACTCACAGCTTGCAAAGATGACTTTCGACTTTCAAAGGAATAGTCGATCTCAACAGACAAGCTTTCATATGTACGAAGCACCATAAAACGTATACAAGTACGGCGGCAGCAGTGGTGGCCCCTTTATAGTGCCGGTATGCGCCAGGCAATAATACCGGCAATACAGCGGCAACCGGCACTACTACTACTCCGCATATTACCAATTGCCTTGTTTTCTCCCGATGTTTCCGCCCTATGCCGGTGTCTTCCCTCTTCTTCGTGTTGCCTCGCCAGTGCAGCAGTTATCTGTTCCTCTTGGAAACGTGTGCTTTTCTTCTAGGGGCGCTTCTGTCTCCCTGCGTCATTTGTCTTTTTGTTCTTATTTTTTGGTTCGGCTCGTGTCGTTGTGTTCTCGTACCCGGTACGTTAGCATCTCACTTGCTTCAGCCCAAACGGCACTATAGAGGGACCACCACTACTGCTGTGCGTATATAGTCCTAAATCCAACCCAAAACAAACTACTCGTATCGCGGAACCTCTAATGTGGAGGGTCGATGATAAAATGTTCACGCTGAACGGCGGCATATATGCAGGTACTACCGGTACATGCTATCATACACAAAATACGACACGAGACAAATCGTTGCTGCAATCTACGAAGCTCTGGATAAACGCGGGGTTGGTGGACAAAGTTAAAACGTTCAACGCCGATATTTAGGTCAAGATATCAAACAACTCGTGTATACTCGTACAAGTTTCTGATGTTCTCTGTCTCTGGTGAGCAAAAAGGAAAGCTTAAACCGTGTGAAATTTAGTGTAGAATGTTCACCATTCATATTTTTCGATACGTCGTGCTTTCATATTTCGGTTTATGTCCACGTCGTTTTTGCGCAGTTTTGGGAAGCTGTCGCAACTAAGAACACATTCAACAGCAGTAGTACAATGCCACTCTGTTCCGAAATATTCCTTATATACCCATATGTACCCGCGGGTACCCCCAGGATTGTACCCGAATGTACCAGGGTAGCCCCAGGGTATACACCCGTATGTACCCGGGTACCCCCAGAGTATATACCCGAAATACCCGAATGTAACAGGGTAGCCCCAGGGTATACACCCGTATGTACCCGCGCGTACCCCCATAGTATATACCCGGATGTATCTTGGGTAGCCCTAGGGTACACTTCGAAGCATACCCGTATGTATCCGGGTACCCGCAGTATATACCCGAATGTACCCGGGTAGCCCCAGGGTGTAACCCGTACGTACCCGAGTACTCCCAGGGTGTATAACCGTATGTACCTGGGTACCCCTAGGGTATATACCCGAATGTATCCGGGTACCCCTAGGGTATATACCCGTATGTACCCGGACACCCCAGGGTATCCTCGGGGTATATACCCGTATGTACCCGGGTACACCCTTGATTGCTTCAATGAAAAAATGGGTTGCGTTTCCCCCCATCATTCGCTGACATCCGTTCCACGAGGGGTGGCAAAACGGGCATGGGGGTCCTTGAAAAAAGTGAATAAAAAAGACACCTCAGCTACGAGTACGAGTACTGAGTCATCGATTATCTTCAAAATCGAAACTCATCTTTGCGAGCAAGCTGCGTGTGAGTACGTACAGTAGTACGTACTGATATCACACTCCGATCGCTCAGCATCGTACATATCATTACATCTATTTTCCCTGCGACAATGTATCGACACATGTTCTAGTCGGACTTGAAACGAATCGTATATATATACATATTCTCGTAATTTAACCCATATAGAACTGAAAAAAATGTCCCACAATAATTCCAAGTAAGTTTATCCCCAAATTCGTGGGACCAGTTCTTAAGGGATTAACACCGCAGTTCATATATAGACAAAGTACACAAACAAGCAGTCTCGCTTCCATCACTCTGAACCATCGCGCATCACCTATATCTACATCTATATCGTATCATATCATACGTACGTCACGGCAACAGCGGAAGAACGGTACTCGACACAGCAGCAGCAGCAGCAGCAGCAGCAGCAGCAGCAGTGATGTATGTCCATCAAGCAAAAAAATCTGGTGAGTTCCATCAAAAGCTGCTGCTCATTTTCACTCGTCCCCCGGAGGATAAAATTAAAACCATTGAGAAAAAAAAAAGTCCGTTCAACGAAACATGTGGCAAATGGCATGGGGGTAAAAAAGTAAAAAAGAGGGGAGCGGGGTGTGCCACTGTTTCTCGGCTATCATACGAGTGCCAACCTGCCCCGCGAGTTTCGAAAAATAAAAATAACCCGAAAAAACAAAAAAATAACCCGGTCACTTCTGTCAGGTATGGATCCGGGTAATCCCCTATTAATAAAGTAATTACCCTACTTGAAGTAATAAACACATACCTGGTAAAGCAGTAGTGCAGGACGCCTATAGCAGTAGTAGTAGTAGTAGTAGTAGTAGTAGTAGTAGTAGTAGTAGTAGTAGTAGTAGTAGTAGTAGTAGTAGTAGTAGTAGTAGTAGTAGTAGTAGTAGTAGTAGTAGTAGTAGTAGTAGTAGAAGTAGAAGTAGTAGTAGTAGTAAAACGAGCAATAAGAAAAACAGGCTGGGTTTTACACAAAATAAGGAAATAGAAAACACAAAAGAAGAAAAAAAAGTGCAGGACGCCTACGCACAATAGCAGTGAGAAAACGAGCAATAAGAAAAGAAGGCTGCAATTTTACAGGAAAGCTAAGAAATAGAGAGTCGGTATACGTATACACTTCCATCCCATTTATTGTTGATTTCGCCCTTCTTTTCTCCATCCAATCATTGCGGGGGGGCATAGTAAACAGAACCAAATGTTGTTAGTAAAAACAGGGGATTGTTTGGTGTTTGATGGGTTTCCACCCACCTCATAGGCGTTTCTATATATAAGGGGCACGGGGACAAAAACGTACTTACGGCCAAAAAAAGTAGGTAAGGCGAGACCCCCGATTGGTTACGCGTATCTACGTTTACGTCGTTTTGTATATACATCACTGATAAATACGAAACTACCATATCTAAAATAAAAAACCGAAAGCTATCGTAATAAATTCGGCGAGGAGATTGGTGGGTATGTGTGCATTATAGTTGTGGTTTGGGGATTGTGGATACTGCTGGCAACCTAGAATAAAAAATAAGAACAGGCGCAAAAGCTGCTGTTGGACGCTAATTTCTGACTCGACCTTTTAACAGGAAGATGGGTGCTCGTAAATGTTAGGATACCACAATTTTTGTCTTGCTCGTGCGTGGTGTATGATATGATGCCATTCCGGTACACAGGGGAGGGGTGTACGATTTAAGATAGCTCGAATAAGAGAAGCGCCGATTTAAGAGATGGCAAATGGCTCGGCACGGGCATACCATTCCATTCCGGCTTTAGCCCCTTAAGAACTAGTCCCACGAATTTGGGGACAAACTACTTGGAATTAGTATGGGACATTTTTTTCAGTTCTGAATGGGTTAAGACACAGATCATAAAGGTTTAAGAGAGGTATACTATGTATACAGTACAGGACACCTAATAGGAAACAAACAGGCTAATAAGAAAGCCAGGCTGGGATTAAGAGGAAAATAATAAATTCGGGAGTCGTTATCTTGAAATTAGTGTAGAAAACGCCTTCTCTCAAATAAGAAACCCAGCCTGGACCAGATTCCCTGTTTCTTATTAGGTGTCCTGTACTGTACTGCGTATATAGGCCGGACACACCCCTCTCTCCTCTCTTACATGGTACGGGTCCCCCATGAATGTCGGTTTCGTACCCAGCATCATGGTGTGGCCTAGTTTCGGTACATAACCGGACCCGGTTCGCGAACGGATCGCAAGTCCATACGACGAGGTTCTCGGAAACACTACGGTTCTTGAGGGGTGGGCGGCAATGCAAGACGCCTGCAGGTATTTGAGGACATATACAACCCGTAAGTACGTGCGATGGAAGTATCACACACTCAGCTCTTGCAATAATGAGTTTCGACGGAATCTTCGATCTCATCACAGCTGTTATTTTTCAAGTTTTTTACAAATGTATTTGCTGGAAACTGGCTTTGTTTCCTTTTATGGCCACAATTATAAGGAAATTATTATAGCGATAGCGATTCATCTCCTGCCGCAAGTTTTAGCGGTACAGTAGTAGTAGTAGTGGTCCCTCCATAGCGCCGGCATGTGCCAGCGGGAAAAACCGGCGCTATACGACGTAGCGGCAACCGGCGCCACTCCGGATTGGGGAATATTTAGCTTCTAGTATGGAAAAGGAAAACTGTGCCAAGCGATTTCACCAGCGCTATAGTGGGCAACCGGCGCCAGTCAACCGGCGCTATTCTATCTTTTCCTTTCTTCGCTTTTTCTCTTCTTTTTTTCTTATTTTTTTCTTCTCTTTCATGCACCTGGATTGCTAGCAGGGTAGGTCTTGCCGGTCATATATGTATGGCATTACATTGTCTGCCCTGCTTACTGCACTGCAGCATAGTATCTCTTCTGTGTCGTAGTTTTGTGACCACAGAACCGGTACCTCTCTAGGATGAAGAATCGGCACGGACACTGGGTGTGCTGGATGTCGACGGGTAGAAAGGAAGGTTTAATGTGAAGAACGCACACACATAGAGGGACCACTACTTGTACGTATGTACTTCGTATATATAGCAGTTCGTGAGTGCGGTTGTCACAGCTGGCACTCGTATGCACCTGGTATGACAGTATGATATGTATGTACTCGTATGGCGGGGAGTTGGCTGACCTGAACACACACATAGAGGGACCACTACTTGTATATACGTATATATGAAGCAGTTGGTGAGTGCGGTTATCACAGCTGGCACTCTGGCACTCGTACGTACCTGGTATGACATGTAAGATATGTTATGTACTCGTATGGCGGGGACTTGGCTGACTGCTGTGTGTGTTCTTCGCATTAAACCGTCCCTCCTACCCGTCGACATCCAGCACATCCAGTATCCGTGCCGATTCTTCATCATAGACAGATACCAGATCCACCTATGATAACAAAACTACGGCACAGAGATACTACGCTGCGATAGGTCGTCGACTAATCGAGCATTGTCTACACATGAGGGGCACTTACTATTGGTACGAGCTTGTTGCGTGCGGAAACCATCCTTTGAAAATTGCGGAGCTCTATGCATGTACGTCTTTGCATCTGACTGCCCCGTTTGGGGGCTCAAAATTGTGTACTTCGTATACATTTTTATACTACTGAAACTTACTGTGGATACGAGGTGATATTGTGATATTCCCTACTACTGTAGTACTGTAGGTCTGTACCGCCTCAATATCACTAGGAGTAACCCTTCAGGGCTATCCAGTCCCCTCGGGCAAATATTGGGAATGGCGGCGATTTATCATGTGGCGTGACGGCAATACGGCAGGCAGATTTTTCGTGTGACGTGACGGCAATATACACGTAACTACTGGGTAGGTTTTAGCGTAGACACTGCGGCCGTGCGCTACTACTGTGACGGCTACTCGTTATTTTGGTGACGTGCCGTCATTCCCCATCTTTGCCCTCGGGTGGGTGGTCACTCTGAAATTACTTCCTTTCGTTGCTGAACCCCGACAGTGTGGTAACTAACGCCACGCAGCCCACCTCGGTTGCGTCTACACTCAAACCTCAACAAAAATGTATTATGTGCTATAATATGTACGAAGGGACTCTATAAAACGTCCCAAATTGGGCGTCGTCGGCAGGACAAAGCCAGACAACACGCACTTGACTTACTTCTGACTTTCGTTTGTCACTCATGAATTTGAAAATAATAATAATAATAATTAACAGATAGGGCAAAAGAGGGAGCAAGTTACGCGCTATTACGCGTTACGCGTACGAACACGCTCACATTAATTCACAAAAATCCACACCGCGTCGTTCGAAAAATTATCTCCGACCAAGGAATATTATAAATATCCAATGGTGAGAAATGCCTCCATAGATAAATCTAAATCTATCTATGTTACACGAACTGTAACACTTTTTTTTCCCGGAAGGGGATGAGAGTGCTACATCCCCTGTATTCACGCCACTGTCAAGATTTGCGGTTGCCGTCCGCGGGCAGGGCGCGCGTTCGCACATTTGGCCAGTTTCGTGAGAACGGGCTAGCCGCAACATGCAACTAACTACCTACCCGTGAAATCCGGCCAATTCACAGCTCAAACAATTGTTGCCGGCGGTAAACGTGACGCACATATTGTGAGATAGTTCAGAGTTGAGAGTTGAGAGATTGAGACTGGACTATGAATTCACACGATCCGATACAAGAAGATTCATCTTCTGTTTTTTTTTCCACAAAGTACGCAGGGAAGCCGAGGTGAGAGATGGGATAGTTGATCCACACTTGGCACATACTGCTGTTGTACTGCTGAACCTGCATTATTAATAGTAGTAGTACGCGTACAAATCGAAAACATTTGATTGACGGATGACGCATGGGCAAACAAACGCCCTGGTGGTATATACGAGCACAACAGCAGCAGCACAAGAAACGGCAGTTTTGTTTCGCAATTCTAGCGCGCCGTTCTCGCAAATTGCTCATTTTTGCATTTCGCGCTCTTGTCCGCAGCAACACAAATCCCACCAACACATCCATCCCTGCTAAAAGTTACAAGCACAAGTGTAGGACACCTTATGATAAACAGGCTAATAAGAAAGCCAGGCTTAGATTTAGAGTAAAATAAGAAATTCGGGAGTCGTTATCTTGAACTTAGTGCAGAAGCGCCCTCTCTCGAAAAAGAAACCCAGCCTGGACCATATTTCCTACGTATGTCATCGTAGGTTTTCTGTACTGTAGTAGCACACAAAATACGGTATGATATATGAGATGCTGGTTATGCTGTACCACTACAGCTCGTAGGGTTGTGACGTTGGCCGACTATAATCACCGACTACTTTTTAGTTGGCATTCGTTGGCATTAGGTGGCTTAGGTAGGTTCCATGACTATTAATAGTAGGGCTGTGAGCTGGCTGACTATAAATCTATAAATCGCCGACTGCTTTATAGTTGGCATTAGTTGGCTATATAGGTACTGTAGGTTCCATGATTACTAGGGTTGTGAGTTGGCTGACCGTAAGACGTCCACCAGTTATTAGTTGGCTGGGTATTACACTTACTGATATTTTGGATATTTATACTCGTAGCGGAATCCGACGCAAGTCGACGAGGGAAGAAAGTGCTAAAATCTTCTCGCGATAAAAATGCAAGGCAAGTACCGTAGTGGGGAGGGGGGAGAAGAGCCTACTTAGTGATCCCGGATCTGAGTTACGACTAAATAAAGAGGGAGATATAAAAAGAACGGCGAAGAAAATGAATAAATGGGATGTTATAACAAGTGGACTCGACTCGTATCACTATTCACTTCGTACAACAGGGATGGACAAAAAAAAAAAAAAAAAAAAATGTGGCGTGCGGAAACTTGCGTAGTTCTGCGTCGTCGTTGTACTGCTGTATCTGACTTTAGCGGGTTCGAGGCTGTGGTACATGTGTTTTAGTGATAAAAATCAAGTCAGTTACGTACAGTACAAGACACCTAATAAGAAACAAGCTTATAAGAAAGCCAGGCTGAGGTGACGAGGAAAAATAAGAAATCCGGGAGTCGTCATCATCTTGAAATTAGTGTACTATAAGAAAGCACCCTGTCTCAAATAAGAAATCCAGCCTGGATCAGATTTCCTGTTTCTTATTAGGGTCCTGTACTGCTGTATTATTATAGTTGGCTTACTTTCGCCATCCAACTACTAATACCTACCTCGTGTGGTACTACAGCAGTAGATGTCACCAAGTCCAGCCAACTCACAACTTCACAGCCGTTACTATTAATAGGAGCACGAAAATTACAGCAGTAGTCGTACGTAGTAGCTGAGAGGTTCATACATTCATCTTCTGGCATTTTGAACAGCAGTACGCAGCAGTGAACCCGAGATGAATATGATACAACCGCTGTAGTTGGTCAACATTGGCACAGAGTATGGATACCAGACAAAAACCTAAGAGTGACGGACGTACACGTGGGTGACAGATGCCCTGAGCGAGCCTGAGACCTGAGACCAGAGACCTGAGAACCTGAGAGCAAAGCACGGAACGAGTCTGCGGTTTGGCACCATCATTTTTCAGTTATGAGCGTTCATTTGCTCGAACGCTCACACCATTGATATCTCTTGTCTTTTGCTACGGACGCAGCAGCTTTGTATATCTGGGCGGTGAATGGACTCTGTCTTGCGTGTTTTCAGTATTATTAGTAGTCTTCCAACTGACTGCTGCTGTGGTATTCGAATTTCGAAGCTTCGAAGCCCGTATGCAGTTATTTGCGCATCTCTTTCCTTTGTTTTCCTCTCTGTCTACTCGTGTACGTATATATCATCCACTCCCATCTTAGGCAATACCGGTACGTACAGCAGTAATAAACCCATGTAAACATGTAGTATGTACCAGGACACCAGAACTGGTTTAAGGACGACGTATTGTATTGTATGTATCACAATCACGATCCAGATTGGGCGCACACGAATACCTGCGCTTTGCTTTCATATACGTATGGTGCGCTGCTGCTACACTGCTGCGTACTGCTGATGATTGATGTACTAACCGCTAGAGCAGTACTCGTACAGCTTGCCTTGCGGTTTGCGATGCATCGATGCATTCCATCTCTCTCGTATTTTAGTAACCACATATCCTTTCGTATACGTAGGATGAAAGATTCAGCACGCACACTCGACTTGCTGGACGTCAGTGGGTCGTAGGCAGAACGAAGAACACACACAACAGCAGCACCTACTCGTACGTACCTGCTGCTGCCGCTGTGTGGATCGACGTCATCTGGTACTTTCACACTGTAAATCAGCAGGTGCAGTAGTACGAGCATTTCACCCAAACTACTCGGAAATAGAACAGGGGTCGTTTTGATGACCAGCAACACACATCACGCATCAGATACCTGTGGTACGTATTGCATCACAGCCGGCGGGATTTTTTGGTGCGGTTGTTGTTTCTTGTGTTTTTTTTTTTTTTGCAACCTCTCAAACGAACCGTTGAGGTCGGGGGAGTCGCTCCGCGGCAGACGGAACCGGCGCGAACTTGTGAGAGGCAGAGATCGAGCGATGTAAGATCGCATCACCACCCACGCACAGACGAGCACGAGGGGGATGGTGATTCGGGCTTGGGGGTTAAAAGCACAGCACAAGGCTGCTCGTATCATAGCCGTCTGGAAGAACAAACATATATGCCGAAGTCATCGCATCACACAGCAAAACAGAGTGCTCTTTCGGCTGATTTCTCGTATAAAATGGACTGATATTCATCACTGCAAAAGAGAGGACGTTTGTCGACGCACTGGCTGCGAGTCAGCCGCAGACGAGCGCACCTACGGGATTGCGCACACGGCGGGAACCACGGCACACATAATGATGCAGCGCTCACCTGGTCACATTCAGGGTCTCACCCCCTCTCGGGAGCAGAGCACAGCTGGGAAGCACTCTTTTATTTGGGATTTCTAACAACTCAAAAAGTGGTGGAATCCAAAGTGGGGTTTCCAACAAGCCGAAATTGTGTACTGGTTTCCAAGTATTAGGGGTTCCTGGTTAATCCTCCCCTGCGTGGCCCAGATCGGGCTGCAAGGGGGGGGAAATACTCAAGAACAGAAGCCAGGCGGCAAGGACGGTTATCACGAATCTTTTCCGCACAGCCCGAACACGGGGTGCTTTCTCGTACGGAGTCGAGCTGGGGTGGAGAGTGTCGCAGACGCTAGAGAGGTCTGCCGCGGTTGAGGCGGGGGCAGGAGTCTCATAACTTCTGTTGCTGTCTCCATCGTGGGGGGTATCTGATACAGCAACCAAGCAGCAGAAAAAACAAACGACGATTTGGAGGTACACATACTCTTGGAAGGATCCATCCCAAAGGGGTGCTCCAGTCATGCGGACTCATGACACGGGCATCGGGGACCCTCCGAAGTGTGTCGAAGAAGGATGTGGGTTGGTAGCGGTGGCGGAGGTGGCGGGCGTGGTGGCGGCTGCGGCGGCGGTGGGGTTGACCCCAATAGAGCTGATGCGCGCGGGCGAGGAGAGCCAGACGGGGGAGGGAGAGGGGAAGAAGGAGAAGGAAGAGGAGGGGCAGCGCGAGACGAACGAATGCATCGCTCCTACGGCGTCGAACAGTGCGCAGCAGCAGCAGATGCAGCCGTGGCAGCAACAGCAGATGCAGGGGCAGATGCAGATGCAGCAGCAGCAGCAGCAGCTGTCGCCGCAGCTGCCGCCGCAACATGAGCTGCAGAAGGAGGGGGAGGGAGAGGAGGTGCCGGAGAGAGCGGCTTTTTTCGCTTCTGCTACCAAGAATGCCCAGCAGCAGACGCAGCAGCAAATGCAGCAGCAAATGCAGCAGCAGCAGCAAGAGCAGCAACAACAGCGACAGCTGGACACGTTTAAGAGGAGGAGGGTTGGTCTGGGCGGGGTGGATGGGGTGAGACAACTGGGTGCGGTCAGGACACACGGAGACAAGCGAAAGATCACGACGAGCAGCCGAATCGCCATCGCTACGAATAGGAGATTCAGCAGGAGAAAACAGAGGAGCATGCTCAACATCAGCAGCAGGAGCAGCAGCAGCAGCAGCGGCGGCATCGGCGTCAACAGCAGCAGCAGCAGCAGCAACAGCAGCAGCAACAGTGTGCTGACGGTCGCCCTGGTGATGGCCCTCGTCGCCTACTGTCCGCTCGCGAACGGGTGAGTGATCTTGATGATCATGAGTAGCTAATCATGAGGGGAAAGATAATGTCAGTTTGCTTTGTTTTTTGCAGCATGTTTTTATTCTTCGCCTCGTACCGTTTGATTTTGAATTTGATTTTGACTGTGATTTTTGGGGTTTTGATTCATTTTGATTCGATTTTGACTCGATTTCAGGTATAAATCGCATTTTTTTGGCCGCGTAAGAATCGCTACGATTATATTTGTTTGCTGTTGTTGGTGTTATTTTGAAATCAGATCTCAGAAATCCACACAATTTTGACGCACGTTGCTCATGATCAGAGCTCCATGATCATGCCAGCAGCCAGCAGCACCCAACGTGGAAGATACCTGCTGCTATACCTGCTTTACGTCTACGTACCTTATACCGGGTAAATAGTCCTTAGGTAAAGCAATAAGCCAAGCAAGTCGACGATAGGGTCAGATAAGTGATCTACCTCGTTCATGTCACCTCGTTGCCTCGGGGCGTCGTAGCAAACTCGTGGAGAGAAAGATATCGCCGTACAGCGCGATATACAACGTTTTTTTGGTACCCAAACAGACTCAAAGGATTTTTTTTTCAAAATTTGCCATCCAAATGGTCGTTGCGCCGTTGCATAAGATCGTGAGATCATGTCGCAACCGCAGCCCCTACGTAAGGATTGTCCTCAAGCAACATGACAGCATGCAACACGACAACATGACAAAGTCAGAACATGAGCCACAGACCAAGTATCCGATGATCTACGAAGCTCGTTCGTGTGCGGGCGGGATGAGCTACCAGTAGAGTACTACGATACTACAGCAGGCGTACTTATAGAAACGAGCACACCACAAGTAGAGACTGCGGTACTCGTACGTACTACAATCGTACTTAACCCTTTTAGGACTGCAGTCTCATTTTGGGGACAGACCACTCAAATTCTAAGTAATTTGTCCCCAAAACGGGACTCCAGTCCTACAAGGGTTAAAGAAGCGAGCACACGTCTAGGATACAGCTCACGGGTCATAGATCACTTTTCGAAAAGACTCGTGGAAGAGAAAAATACTGCTGTTGTGGCGTACACCCACTTGCTGCACTGAGCGTAGTATCTCTGTGTCGTAGTTTTGTGACCACAGAACTGGTACCTTTTTAGGATGAAGAATCGGCACGGCCGTGCTGGATGTCGACGGGTAGAAATGAAGGTTTAATGTGAAGAACACACACACGGCGAGGCATGGATGCATGGATGCACGTTGCACTCGACCAGGCGGGGGTTCCTATACTGCGATTCTCCTGAGGCAACGTGGCAGCATTCTCAACGAAAACCTAGCCCGTCGACGGGTCAGACCCATGATAATATCGTTCTTGTTGGCTCACCGCAGGCAGTGCTGCAACTAGCTACAGTAGTAACAGAAGCCCAGCGTGCAGCTTCCTGTTTTTCAGAATCAAAGACTCGTTGTGCCGGAGAGAACGATCTATCGTATGCATCCTGCCCCTCTTGTGTCAAAATGAAAGAATCCACACTACGTCGTACTATTAATACGTATATAGCTCAAGTCAATGATCAAGTATTAATAATTAATTAACCAATTTCCATCCACCCCTTCCTCTTATCTATCCATACGCCTCGAAGATATAAACATATTCTCAACGGTGTTTGGCTCTCTTGGTATATTGAAATGCAGACATCCACCATATCCACACGATCGCTACACAAGATCGTCTCACGGCAGTCCTAGGGCTGTCCTCGAGCAACACGACAGCATGGAACACGACAATAACAGGGCAGCATGGCAAAACCCTTGGTAGGAGCCAGACCAATGATGGCATTGGTCTACGTACAGTATTTCGTATATCGTCTACGTGAGGGTGGAATAGGCTATGCACCCGGGTGCATGAAGACTGCGAGTAAAGGATGCACGTATCATACATAGCACAGCTCTCACAGCTCACAGCAGTGTGTGTGTGCTTTCACAACAGGTTACCGTTATTTCTACCTGTCGACACCTCAGCACACCCAGTGTCCGTGCCGAGTCTTCATCCAGAGAGATAAAAGCTCTGTGGTCGCGAGACCACGACACACAGAGATACTAGCTAACGACTCATTGTTCGAAGATACTCGTGGAGATAAGATATACCGTAAACCCGCACAATTGATGTACCGGTGCGCGTTGCACATGATTCAGGCTATATGTATAAATACATAGCATCCTAGGTACGTACGTCCTCATCGACGTGACTACGTATGAATACTTTCAGCAGGCATAAATCTGCCCGCTCAGGCGAACTTCTCGGACGTGCCCGCACAAAGTGATGCTGTTTCTAATGAGGTACGGTAGGGTTTTGTCACGAAGCTGTAAGGCATTCGTTCCCGACGGTGAGCTTATTTTTGGCCTCGGCTAACGGCGGCCACCACCCGGACCCGGAACTCTTTACCCTAACCTTAGCGAGAGGCATGCATGGTTGGTGGGCCACCTGGCCGTTGTGCTTGGAAAGGCTCTATTTACAGTGCAGGAACATCTAAGGAAGTTCGCCTGAGCGGGTAGATCTAGAGGAGCTCGAATACACATAGAAGCTAAACGTGACAGCATGACATGTAGTATTGGAAAATCGAGCTCTATACGATACCGCTAAACAATCAAAACTACTGTAGTCGATGCGATGTCGATATTTGATATCGAAGCTTTCCTTCAGTATCTGCTTAAAAAATACGGGGGATGCCCGCGGGTGGGAGGGAATACACAGAATGTGTGTACGTATCGTAACGTTTTTTTTTTCGAAATTTGAAAACGAGTATCCACATGATGGGTCCTTGCGTCGTTGCACAATATCATGTAACAGCAGTCTTAGGGTCGGCCTCGAGCGACATGGAAGCAAGGCAACACGACAGCGTGACAAGCCAACATATCAGTCAGACCAAGCATCCAATGATATATCTCGTATCTCGTCCGTATGGTGGGTATGAGTTACGTAGACTACCCGGACTAGATACAGCTCGCTTTGCTTTGTTTGTTTGTTTGTTTGTTTTTTTGGGGAAATCAGACGAGCGCAATTCGACAAGAGTCGACAGCAAGGGAAGAAAGGGTTCTTGAAGTCTTCTCGCGATGAAGAATGGAAACACCAGCCGTATAATTGCACGTACGTGCTGGGTTGCTCGGATCTGCGCGTACTTTTGCACCATCTTTACCTTTGCTCCCACCCGGACCTGATCCCACCCGGATCTGATCCCATTTGGCACCCTGCTCCCACCCACAAGGTGCAGAAATATATTCAGCCCTCCGCAGGAGCCGCCGGAGGCTCACCTGGCACTGCGATCCCCTTTGGTACCCATGTAGGCCATACATATCTGCAACAACTCCTGCTATACATATAGCCGTATTGAATGTACGTGCAAATTCGAATAGCCTGACATGTACGTGCAAGTTCTCCGGAGCCGGAATGGAAAGCACGATTCGAGAGTAGAGCCTGCTATATATGTGGCCCCGGATCTGAGTTCCGGCTGGGAGGGAAAGAGAAAAGAAGGGCGAAGACGATCAAATGGAAAACAAAAACAAAAAATAACGTCCACGTGGTCGTTCAAAATCATGTCACAGAGTACCGGTGCACAGCAGCAGCCTTTGGGCTATGACCCCTCAATTGGAAGGTCGGAGGGTCATCGCCCATAGGCAGTAACAGTCCTAGGGCCTCTCAAGCAACACAACAGCTGAAAAGGCACTGTGTCGGTTTTGTAGGGTCATAGCCCATACCCCTGGTAGGCAATAACAGTCCTAAGAGACCTCTCAAGCAACACAACAGCGTAAAAAGGCACTATTAATAACTGTGTCGGACCAAGCCTCCAACGATCTATCTCGTTCATGTGGAGATGGGATGACCTGTGATATGTTTGCCCGTCTATATTTCTTAGCCCAGACTATGTATACCAGGTATATGATAAATACGAGTACAGTAGTAGTGGGTACATACATACCCCTATTTATGAGCGCCCCGTGACAAGCCAAACCAAGCGCTCTTGACTGCACAATGCTCTTATCTGTAGTGGGCAATATCGAGCTTTTTAGTATAGGCTGGACATGCCGATTTGACCGCTCTTAAATCCCGAGTGCTCTAATCTTGGGCGCTCTTGAACCGAGGCACCCACTTGTAAACCTAAGTATGAGTCTATTATCAAAAGTGGCTTTTCGCCACCACGGGTTACAGTGGGTACGTACATACCCCTATTTAAAAGCGCCCCGTGACTTGAGCCAAACCAAGCGTTTTAAACTAAACATTGTTCTTATCTGTGGTGGGCAATATATAGTTTTTAGTATATAGGCGGGACATGCCGATTTGACCGCTCTTAACCCATTCAGAACAGCAAAACTTCTCCCACACTAATTCCAAGTAGTTTGTCCCCGAAAACGTAGGACCGGTTCTTTAAAATTGAAGAACCGGTCCCACGTTTGTGGGGACAAACTACTTGGAATAAAAATTTAAGAACCGGTCCCACGTTTTTGGGGACAAACTACTTGGAATTAGTATGGGATAAGAACCGGTCCCACGTTTTTGGGGACAAACTACTTGGAATTAGTATGGGATAAGAACCGGTCCCACGTTTTTGGGGACAAACTACTTGGAATTAGTATGGGATAAGAACCGGTCCCACGTTTTTGGGGACAAACTACTTGGAATTAGTATGGGATAAGAACCGGTCCCACGTTTTTGGGGACAAACTACTTGGAATTATTGTGGGGTAAGGTATTCAGTTCTTAAATCCCGGAGGCTCTTATCATGGGCGCTCTTATATCGGGTCACCCTACTGTAAAAAGGGAACTCTTTGGTCGGTTGGGTATCTTTTAGCAGTGCCCTTTGAACCAAGATTTCGAAGCTCGCTGACAAGTCCTGACGTGAGGAACTTCCTACTCCCATCTCGAACTTCCTACTCCCATCTCGTGTCGTTGTTGCGGTTGTTGATATCACATCATAGCTATTGGCCATAGGCTGCTACCTCTCTGACCCGGAATATAAGGACCTTTTATATGTTAGCTTTTAATTGAAATTGTCCTTATATTTCGGATCAGAGTAGTAGTAGCCCATGGTCGTAAAAGGGACCTGGTACTTGTGTTAATAATGTGAGCTTGTCAATCACTTTTCCCTATATGCACCTGTAGAGTCTACTCTGCTTTTTTCGTGACTCCGAGCTAATGTGAGATTAACACAGGTCAAAAACAGCAACTTACAGATTACGGCAAAGAAATCCTAATTTGAGATTTGCAGTAAATACCAACAGACAAATTAGGTACAGTTAGTAATAGAAAGTCCCGCATATTCCCGACCAGTCTTTTAGATCTTCTTTGCGAGGGAACTGTCAGAGAGTCGACCAACCAAGATCCGCCCCCGTCTGCGAAATTTCTCCGCATTTTATTTTGTAATGAGAAGTTAGTGTGGAACCAACCATTTGGTCGAAGCTGGAACCAAGTCGTAAACACACGATCGGACCAGCCCGCCCGTCCCAGTCAATTGTGCCAGTTGACAGCACTTTTTTTTCCCTTGACAGACATCCATCACGTCTGTCAAGGATCTTTGACGGACAGCCGTCGAGTATCTCCTTATGCAGTAGTTATACATAGAGGTCCCCCAAAAAGGCTGTCTGAGTAAGGCGGTATCCCCGATACAAGGTGGTCAAAATCGCTTTGCGCGACTGGGGAATGCCACTCATAACCTGCAACGGATAAAGTGGCTTCCCCCAGCAAAGCGGTCATATCGCCAGGAGCCGCCGGCGCCCGAGAGCGCCAAGCACGAACCCTGATCGTATGGATTGCAAGTTGTGCTGCGATTCTAGACTTGCATTTAGCGCTGTCCGCGGCTGATAAGGGTCGTACGCTCAAACCCTATACATGAGCGATCCCATGCTATATACTTCGTATAACCTTTTTTCCCCACTGCAAAACACGATCCTACATTAAAATCCCGTGTAGATCGTTCCCAAAACAATGTGACTGCAAATCTAAATGAGTTAATGAGTACCGGTGACTACTATTCCGGGGTGGGCTAATGTAGTAAATAGGACCTACGGTACAGACACAAAAACCAATATATTTGAATATTTTTACTGACAATATCTGGTCCTATTTGCTATGACCCCCCATATTATTATTACTAGTTTCCGGAGAGCACAAGCAGGGTGAGAGGGAGGGGCGCAGGACGAAAAAGAAAAGACGATGCTGACACTCCTAAAAAGGTCATAAATATGAAAAACTAACCGGTGGGGCAGGGGCGTCCAGAAAAAAGAGAAAACGACACACCACACTCCCAGAGGTCGGAATAGAAAACCGTTGCAACCGTTGTGATCACATGATGAAATAAGAAAATGGAAAAAAAAATTATCCTTTTCATTTTTTCACTTGGTAAATATATGATATATTTATAGGTTGGGTTGGCGTCGGTTGGCAACGACGCTGTAAAACACGCCACTCGCTGCGTGGAGCTAGACAACCAGGGTGCCGTTTTTTGTTTTGTTATTTTGTTTTGGCGGTCACCAAAGCTGGCGGTCGAGTAGATCATTTGTGCGGGGTGGAGAACTCTTTGTTCCGCACAAGGGGAATGGTCGTATCACGTAGTGTTAATATGGTAAGGCGTCCGCGAGGCAGTTACATAGTAAAACCCATTGCTGTCTCCGGAAGTGGCCACACCAGAAATTAAATTAACTCATTGAAGCTGTCGTCCATATGCAAGTCCGCCTCAGAGGCGGTTCTTAGCAGGATGCAGCTCACCCTCCATGCGACTCGCCCAATACCTCACGGCGTTTCGCGCTTGGTGCAAGCAATGTCTGCCTGGTTGGTGAAAGCCCAACGCGCTCCGTCCCGGCATTGTAGGGATGCGAGGGTCTATGGTCATATGACTACGGCCGTGCACGAACATGAGTACACCCCCCCCCCCCCCCCTAACGAACAAAAAATTCTGTGAGATGTCGAAAAAACAAAAACGACCCACCCTCGTGCGTTTATATAAAAAAATAATTTAAAAGGGTGGGATTTCTGGCGATTTGACGTACGAAAAGCGGTTTTTTTAATACTTCAGTTGTTTTTGCTTGGGTGTTCAATTCCTCCCCCCCCCCCCCTTAAATTAACTCTCTTGAAGCTTTCACCATATGCAAGTCCGCCTCACAAGCGGTTCTTAGTTCTTAGTAGGATGCAGCTCAACCTTCATGCGACTCGCCAACACCTCACGGCGTTCGCGCTTGGTGCTAGCAATGTCTGCCTGGTCGGTGAAACCCACATGCTCCGTCCCAGCCATTGTAGGAAGCGAGGGTCTATGGTCATACGACCAGGGCCAGCATGAAATGAGTACACCCCTCCTTTCCCCCTCCCCTACCTCGCTTGCTATTACCCTGTCCACTTCGCCCTCCTCACCCCGTCCCCTCTCCCCTCCCCCCTACCCTACCCTCCCCTGCCCTGCCCTTGTTGTTAAACAATAAAACAGTTTCATGATGCCGGCACCGGGAACCGTGGGCGTCGGAGATTTCGTCGCGGGCGGGCAGAGCAACATCAACGGTAAGGTTGGGGCGGTGACTGCGGCCGAGGCCCGGCAGCTGTCGCAACGCTCTACCGCCGCCGCTTCTTCTTCTTCTTCTTCCCCCTCCTCCTCCTCCTCCACCTCCTCCTCCTCCTCGGCTTGGGCATCTGGGGGTCTCCGGCTTGCTCGTGGCCACGGCGGTAGTGGTAGCGGAGATGGGGGTGGTGGGCGTGTTATTGCGGCGGGGTCAGTGGGTAGGATGTCGTTAGGGTCTGGGAAAGAGAAGGAGATGAAGGACCAGAAGCGTAATTCGTCGCCGATGTCGTCATCTTCGTCGACCGCGTTCTCGTCGTCATCATCGCCGTCGTCGTTGTTCGAAGGACCGGTTCACGGACCGTTCCGCGGCTCGTCATCCCACGAGCCGCTGAATGGTCCGCTTCGCGAATCTTCCCTAGGTTCGTCCGCGGGACCGGTGCATGGACCGGTGCGCGGGTCGTCGCACGGACCGTTGCTCGGACCGTTCCGCGAATCGTTGGAAGAATCTTGCCGTGGAGAGTTGCACGGACCGACTCGCGCGCCTTTCGGCGTATCGTCCTTCGAGACATTACATGGACCAGTTCGTGAATTGTCCGGAGAGGTGTCTCGAGGATCACTCCACGGTCCGATGCGCGAATCATCCCCGAGATCGTTCTGCGCACCGCCGCACGGACCGATCCGCGAAGCACCCGAAGGGCCCTTGAACGGGCCGTTGCGCGAGAGAGACTCTTTCCGGGGATCGTTGCACGGACCAATGCGGGGATCGTGCGGTGAGATGTTTCCAGGCGTATTGGAGGGGCCGCTGCGGGAGCCTTCCAAGCGCTTGTATGAAGAGTTTTTGAACGGCCCGCTCCGCCAACCGTCCGATGGACCGATCGAAGAACTGTTCCTCGGACCTTTCCGCGAAAGCGTAGACACGTCTGCGAATCGTGTTGTTTTTTCGCTCATGAGAGAGCTGGCCTATTCTGAGCTGTCAGCCGTCGCCCGCTAGGGAGGTGGCCGCGTGCGTGAATACCGTGTAATACCCACGCACAGGGCGTCGGTTGGTTTGTGCATCCATCGTCGCAGTGGAAACTCTCGTGGCTCGTACGCTGGACTTCCCCAAGCGTTTTCTTGCCTACCCTACTCTACCTTACCTGCCTACCCTACCCTACCTCCCTCTGCCCTATCCTACCCTACCCTACCCTACCCTACCCTGCCTTACCCTTCCCTACCCTACCCTACCATACCCTGTCCTACCATGCCCTACCCTACAACCGTAGTAGCCGTGCCGTCACTAACAAGATGAGAAAAATGGTACTCTTGTATTGTTTTCGCCTTCTGCGTACTTTGGTAAATTTCTCCTTTGTGTCATGTCTGCCGTGTTTCTATCGAAACTCAAAAACTTTAAACAATTTTTTTACACCTCGGACCGCTCATCGATTCCTACATGATGATCTATAAGCAGTAGACCTTTCGCAGAACTAGTCCTGATTTTGTATGATTTAGCTCATGTTGACGGGTGGGACCCGTATAATCTGCATATGATCTACGTAGCACATGTTCCCTGGGTTGAACCTGTGCTATGCAGATTCTGCACATCCTCTCACAACGGCAGATGAAGAACTAGATTAATCTACAGTAGATAATGATCTATCTGTAGATGATCTGCCCCGAGGTATAAAAAACCTGGACACGGCAACATGGCGCGATTCACGCTTTGCGATTTGTATTTGATCTGGGTAAAAGCTTCCAAGAAAAGACAAGCGAGCTTAAAATGGTGGAAAAATACACACCGCATGCTTCCCTCTTTGTTTTTTGGTTGTCCTTGTTGTTTTGCCTCTTCTGCTCTCGTGTTGTTTTTTCGCTCATGAGAGAGCTGGCCTATTCTGAGCTGTCAGCCGTCGCCCGCTAGGGAGGTGGCCGCGTGCGTGAATACCGTGTAATACCCACGCACAGGGCGTCGGTTGGTTTGTGCATCCATCGTCGCAGTGGAAACTCTCGTGGCTCGTACGCTGGACTTCCCCAAGCGTTTTCTTGCCTACCCTACTCTACCTTACCTGCCTACCCTACCCTACCTCCCTCTGCCCTATCCTACCCTACCCTACCCTACCCTACCCTGCCTTACCCTTCCCTACCCTACCCTACCCTCCCCTCCCCTCCCCTACCCTACCCTCCCCTGCCCTGCCCTTGTTGTTAAACAATAAAACAGTTTCATGATGCCGGCACCGGGAACCGTGGGCGTCGGAGATTTCGTCGCGGGCGGGCAGAGCAACATCAACGGTAAGGTTGGGGCGGTGACTGCGGCCGAGGCCCGGCAGCTGTCGCAACGCTCTACCGCCGCCGCTTCTTCTTCTTCTTCTTCCCCCTCCTCCTCCTCCTCCTCCTCCTCCTCCTCCTCGGCTTGGGCATCTGGGGGTCTCCGGCTTGCTCGTGGCCACGGCGGTAGTGGTAGCGGAGATGGGGGTGGTGGGCGTGTTATTGCGGCGGGTTCAGTGGGTAGGATGTCGTTAGGGTCTGGGAAAGAGAAGGAGATGAAGGACCAGAAGCGTAATTCGTCGCCGATGTCGTCATCTTCGTCGACCGCGTTCTCGTCGTCATCATCGCCGTCGTCGTTGTTCGAAGGACCGGTTCACGGACCGTTCCGCGGCTCGTCATCCCACGAGCCGCTGAATGGTCCGCTTCGCGAATCTTCCCTAGGTTCGTCCGCGGGACCGGTGCATGGACCGGTGCGCGGGTCGTCGCACGGACCGTTGCTCGGACCGTTCCGCGAATCGTTGGAAGAATCTTGCCGTGGAGAGTTGCACGGACCGACTCGCGCGCCTTTCGGCGTATCGTCCTTCGAGACATTACATGGACCAGTTCGTGAATTGTCCGGAGAGGTGTCTCGAGGATCACTCCACGGTCCGATGCGCGAATCATCCCCGAGATCGTTCTGCGCACCGCCGCACGGACCGATCCGCGAAGCACCCGAAGGGCCCTTGAACGGGCCGTTGCGCGAGAGAGACTCTTTCCGGGGATCGTTGCACGGACCAATGCGGGGATCGTGCGGTGAGATGTTTCCAGGCGTATTGGAGGGGCCGCTGCGGGAGCCTTCCAAGCGCTTGTATGAAGAGTTTTTGAACGGCCCGCTCCGCCAACCGTCCGATGGACCGATCGAAGAACTGTTCCTCGGACCTTTCCGCGAAAGCGTAGACACGTCTGCGAACGGCCCGGTAGAACCACCACCACCAGCAGCAGCAACAGCAGCAGCAGGTGCAGCAACAACATCCTCAGTGGTGGCACCCGTACCCTACGTACCGGTTGCACCAGTGTCAGCAGCGAGAATAACTGGAGGAGGCGTACGGGGACGGGGGGAAGGGGGGGGAGGAGGGCTGGGAGCGGCTAGGCGGGCGTTGATCTCCGGCGCGGCGGCCGCGATGACATCTTCAGGGTTCTGCCCGGCGAACCGCCGGGAGCGGTTGGTCCTCGCCGCCCACAAGCCCGACGGCTTCCCGGCCGAGGGTTCAGGTGCAGCTGGTGGGGAGGACGACGGACTCGATCTCGTGTCACCGGAGGAGAGGGAGGCATCGGGAGAGAACCATGTGGGTTTCGATGACCTTGACGGCGGTGTTGGGGGCGGCGCGGGTGTCGGTGCGGGTGGCGGGGAGCAGGGAATCGTTAGCAGCGGTGGTGAGGGTGGTGGCGCAGGAGGAGGCGGTGTTGGCGCTACCAAGGGGAGAGGGGGCGAAGTGGTCACATCCCCGGGCCAGAAATGGCCGCTCCGCTGGATGAGGAGGACCCTCAGGGCCGGGTGGGGGAGGGGAAGGGGGGCAGGAGGGACGGGGGTTTCCACGAGTACCGGAACGGGAAAGTGGGGTTTCCGTACTGGAGGAGGCGGTGGAGCCGGAGTTGGAGCTGGAGGTGGGGTTAGCGGTACGCGCTTTTCGGCTGGGGGGGTTGGACGGGACGGTGATGTTGACGGAGTTGGCGGCGGTGATGGGGGGGGAGGGGTTTCGATGCTGGAGCGCGGCGAGGTTGAGTCTGGAGGAGGTGAGATAGAGAAGGGTTGGCTTTTGTTTTTTTTACTTGTTGTCGTTTTTTCGTTTTTTGGCAGTTTTAGTTATGGTGTTTGTTTTACGTTTTTTCTGCCTTATCTTGTCTCTCGTTTGTTCGTTTTGTCGCTGTCGGTTATTTGTTTATCATTTTGTGGTTTGCTTTGTTGTGTTTCGTTATGTAGGTTGTGTTGCTGATGTTTTGTTGTTGCTTGTTGCTCTGTTGTTTTGTTACTTTTGTTACTTTTTTTTGTCGTTTTACTCGGTTCGTTCGCGCTGTTTTTGCTGCCATTTATTATACGAAGTACCTGGTATAAATACCGGTGTTGTGTGTGCTTTGTATGGGCTATGTCTGTCGGTGTTGTTTCTCGGGTCTTGTTGCTTGCTTTTTATGGGTTTTTTTATCCTCTCTGACAACTAGCGACGGGATTTTCTTGGTTGAGTTCCCGACCTCTAAAAACAAGTGCAAACGACCAAAAAAAGAACGTCTCCACCCCATTTTTGTTTTTCAAGCCCCAGGCAGGGGGGGGGTATTATACTAAAACCAAACAATAAAACCGAAATAAAGAAACGTGTTTAGTTTAAATATTCTGACAAAATTCCCCGCCGGCTATATATAGTTGTGATGTGTTTTTTTCCCCCGACATGGTGGCGAGTGTGGCCCCTTTTTCTCTTTTTTTTTTTTTGGTTTACCCCTGCCTAAGGGCCCGTCTTAACGAGCAAATAAAAAATGAAAATAAAAAATGAAAATAAAAAATGAAAATAAAAACGAAAAGCAGAACTAAAGAATAATCGAGCCTCATTGGTCAAACAGCAAAAAACAGCAGTAGAGATCCCGAAAACTCAGTTTTTTTTTCGTTTTTTTTTATTGCCAGAGGGTTTTTTTTTAATGAAAAGGGGTGCAATATTATCTGATTATGGGATATCATCGCCAAGAGGAACATAGGATGACCTGTTCGCAAGCGCACGGTGGGTGGAGTAGTGCGTTGGGCTGCTGCAGGGCTTGTGCGCCATCAAAGCCAGCATATATCGGTAGGGTATAACCAAGCTGTGCCTATGCAAGAAACCAGAGGGTCAGGAGGTGGCTGTGGCGATATATTTTGCGATGGGGGTGCCAGAGAGCGGCCCGATGTCTGCCGACAAACGGCGAGGACCCAAACACAACTTCCAGAGCCTTCCTGAGGGAGCGGGTTGGACCACGAGCACCGCCTGCTCTCAGGGGTGCCTCGCGCGTGCGAGTTGGGTTTGTCCAGCTGCATCGTTGGGTGCATTCGCCGCGAGTCCATATGCGGTGGCGGTTGAACTATTCCGTGATTCAAAAAAGAAGTTGCACCGCGAGTTTTTGCGAGCATTTTCGTTTTTTTTTTCAGATAAAGTTGGCTGTCGTTTGGACTCAACTGCGTTTTTTAAACAAAAAACAAAAGGCTGTTCGTCATTTTCATTTTTTATTTTCATTTTTTATTTGCTCGTTAAGACCCACCCTAACACTAAAAACCATTTTTTTTCCTGTTGTTCAGGCGGTGCCCAGCGGCAAAGCGACGGCGGAGACGGCCTGGCGGCGGGGTTCGAGGAACCAGTTCGAGGGTGGGGCTTGTCGGGGTGGGTGAACAACGACGGCCGTAAGGAGTGGTGGCGTTCCTCTTCTTCCTCTTCTTCTACTTCAGGATGGGGGAGCGGGCTCCGTCAGCCATGGCTGGCTCCCGGAAACTCGGACAAGCAGGTTTGTGCATTTACTTTTTCTTCATTGCGAGCGATTGCGATTTTTTATTTTTTATTTCGACGGCGCCAAAAGAACAGGAGGGACTCACCTCCTTTTGAGGGTTCTGTAACACCTGTTGAGGGTTTTGTAACACCTGGGACGCATGTTTCGGTAGGGGTAGTGCCTGGATTTTTCTGAGGCCCATCGCTTTTGAGCTCTATATTTTTAGTGAAGCTGGCTCCGAGAAATAATGCTCACTAACGTAGCGCGATTTTGAGCAATCCATCCAATGGCGTATATATCACTATGTACCGAAATATGAGCACCGTTTGTACATTAAAATTTAATCAAAAGGGTCATTATTTTTCCGGACACCGTGGTATTATACCTGTATCTGTGCGAAACGAAAGTTATTGTAAAACCACAATGTGTTGGGTAGGCCGTCAGTTGAAAAGCCCCATCGATCAGAAATATCTGCCTCCTGAGACAAAAACGAGTGCTGTAAGGCCCTACGTGTCGTATAAGTCGCGTGCCTTATTGGGTAGGTAGTGCCTCAGTTGAAAAGGAAGCCCCGTTCACTCACAAAAGTATTAGTATTTGCCTCAGAAGGCGAAAACGTGGTGTAAGGCATAATTCCCTATCGTATAAGGCGTGCCTCATTGGGTAGTTAGTTTCTCAGGTGAGAAGGAAGCCCCATTCACTCACAAAAGTATTAGTATTCGCCTCAGAAGACTAAAGGAGTGGTATAATGCATGCCCTATCGTATAAGGCATGCCTTATTGGGCAGGTAGTGCCTCAGTTGAGAAGCCCCACCAGTCACAGACTAGTAGTATTTGCCTCAGAAGGCAAATAAGTGGTATAAGGCATGCCCTAATATAGTATCATACATGCCTTATTGGGTAGTTCCTCAGTCGAGAAGCCCCATCAGTCACAAACATTAGTATTTGCCCCAAAAGGCAAAAAAAGAAGAAGCCACGTACCCCTATCGTATATACAACGCGCGTACGCCGCAACGGCTGTCAACCACCCCCACCCCAACCATCCCCCTTATCCCCGTCCTACCACCCAGCCCTACCCTCGATCGAACTCCTGCCCCCACCTCAGAGTCGTGGTCTGCAAATCGTACGTTTTATTGCATTACTGGAGAAAGCATGATAGTATATCTTCCTAAGGTGGCTATTTAGGCACTCTGATTGGCGAAGGGTACGTATGTTTTACGCGGCTCAGTCAACTTTGAGTCTTTCCCAGCCACAGCATCCCGAATCACCCTAGATAAGAGTATTTCCAAGCTCAGCATCCACGCCGGCCGAGTCAACCTAGAGTATTAACCAAGCACAGCATCCCAGCACTGACCTCTGGCATAGGGTCAGGGTTAGGGCTCTGGTCGGAGGGTCGGCTTGAGGCGGCAAGCACAACCCCCCCCCGTAAATATGTACTATCAAGGTTCGCCCCACCTCTCTTTTATTTGTACTTGGTCCGTCATTCAGAAACCGTTTCAGCCAAAAAGTGCTACCTCTATATCGTCATGCGACGTGTCAAATTCTTGAAAAGCTCCAAAACAAAATACTCAAGCCTGAAGTTCTTATTTCTCAAAACAAAATGACACATGTCGGGTGCTACTGCTGTACCCCCACCCGGGTGTGATGGTTTTGTTTTTTCGTAAATGGTGTTGCAGGCGTGGGTCTCGAGGCCGCCATGGCTGGACAAGAGCGGGCTGCAGGAGCTGTTTAAGACCAAGGGCGGAGACCTGCACATCCGGACCGTGGCCCGCATTCAGACCTTGATGGTGACGGATTCAAGTAGCGATTGGGTAGGTGTACTCTGCTATATATGTCACGTTGATGTATATGCAAGGGAGTATGCCGTATACCGTTTGTACAGCAGCAGTACGTAACCGTTGCTTATGTACGAGGTAGCGTACCCTGGTAGATATGGTATCGAGTTAGTGGCGTAAGGAAACTGGCAACATTGGCGGATGTTGTGGGGAGTTGGTTGTGTGCAAAATTACTGGCAAAAAACTGGCAGTTAAAAACTGGCAAAACTGGCAGATATTGTAGACCACTCTTGAAATCTTCACACCCCCCGTGAATAAACAAGCGCGATCGAAGTATTACACCAAACCTGCACAGATGAGTTTTGAGGGGGGTGGGAAACTATTTTGAAATTGAGGTGTTTAAAAAAAAACTAACATACTTCGTATACTAGGCAGTCTATGTGAAGACCAGGTATGTTTATTTCCGACTGTATATTAGTAGTGGCAAAGTTACGTCCAGACCTATTTTTTCACAGATAGACACACGCCCCCTGAATTTTACAGCCTCAGATTGTGTTCTGCTCATACGGGATGTACATCCTGCATGGGCACATATACAACCTTGAAGTACGCGCGATCGAAGTATCACACTCAGCTAGCAAAGATGAGTTTCGACCAAATCCTCGATCTCAAAGCTGTTTTTTTTTTTTTTTTTTCGGAATACATGTTGTACTGGTGTTAGATTATACGCAAATATCGTCTACGAACCCGATGGCGATCGAATCGTTTTGTTGCAAGAGGTCTTGTCCGAAATCGATGGCGACTTTTTTTGTTTCTATTAATACTGGTGGTTTTTTTACAGGCATAAAATATCACGATCTCCCACCTCGATTCCGGATCTCGATTCACGATGCTCGATTTTGATCTCGATTCAATATTCTCGATTTCGGCCACGATTCTCGATTTCGACCACGATTCTCGATTTCGACCACGATTCTCGATTTCGGCCACGATTCTCGATTTCGGCCACGATTCTCGATTTCGATCTCGATCTCGATTCACGAGCACATCAGGACGGGTGACCCGATCAAGGCGAGATGACGGCGAAGAACCCTGCCCGGGGAACAGCGCGCCAATGCCTTTCATTGGCGCTGCACTGCAGCAGTCAGGCTGTTTCTCGCGTCAGTTTGATTTGTTCCAATTCGGTTGTGTTTGTTTCGGGCAGATACTGGTGCTTTGTAGACCCCGGAAGGAGATAAAATCAGTCGTGCTCTCTTGTCGGAATGTTGTTTTTTCCTGCTATTATATCCCAGAGGCGGTAGGTACCCAGAGAAGGAAAAATCCGCTTCTCAATCGAAGTTTTTTTCAACTTGTTGTCCGTTGTTATGATACCATTCCCAATATTTTCCAATATTAGAGAGGAACAAATCGAAGGCACGTCTTAGTCGAAATGTGCCGTAGGTTCTGACTCAGAAGTGCATTCGATTTGTTTCTATTGGATTGGAAAATGTTACCTGGTATCACACACAACGGGCCAAGGCTTGCAAAAAAAAATGGGTCGACTGCGAAGAAGGGTTTTGTTTTCGTCTGGGTACCTACCTCTGGGATGGTTGGTAGGTAAAAAACTCATTCCGAAGGAGAGCACGCCCGAGCTGAGTTTCTGTCCTTCTGGTTCTAAACCGCACCGATAACTGTCTGAAACGAACAAAACCGAACGGGGAAAAAAAAATCGAACTGACGCAAGAAACAAGCCTCATACTGTGTTTACACGCTCCGCTTCAGGGTCGGCAAGAGGATCAGGAAAGGGTTTCCAATGTTGTTGGCTTTTTTTCTATTTTTTGTTTGTGTTTTTCAGGGCCGTGAGGACCAAGCTGAGGAGACTCTACTGCAACTGATCCGAGACCCGTACAACCTTGGAGACGCATCCTGGACACCCGAGAGTGCTGCAGAGACGGCGGAATGGAGGCGATTGGAGGTGAGATTTCACTGGGTGTTTTTCTTTTTTTTCTTTGTTGGTGTTTTGTTGCACTTTTCCTCACTTTGTTTTTGTTTTCTTTTTTTTTGCGCTCGTTTATTGCGCTTTTTTTTTAACCGCGGCGATGCCTAATGGACGCCCCCCCCCCACCGCCTGAGAATACTGCCGACACGGCGGATTGAAGGCGATAATTCGCAACCTTTTTTGCTTGTGTTCTGCATGCCATACCTGTTATCTGGTACCAGGAGGTGGAGGGTGGGGGGGGCATTGGTCTGTTTAGGTGTGGTTTCTTTTTTGTTTCTGTTTCTTTCCGTCTTATGTTTTCAGCCCTATCTTTTTTTTTTCCCGTTTCCAATTTGTTTCGTTGCTTTTCGTTTTGGACGATACTCGTAGCGTGCTCGGTGTTTTTTGTGTGTTTGTTGTTCATTTTCTTCTTCTTGCTTTTTTTTTTGCTTTTTTTTTGTGTGTTTTGGAAAACAGGCTCACCAGAAGCGCATGAAGGAAAAACACTTGAAGGACGTCATACAGGTGAGAGGAGAGTGCTGTTAAGTATATACCAGGCATCGTTTTTGGTTGGAGTTTTTTTTTGGGTGGAGTTTTCTCGTTCACGTTACGTTGGTGTTCAAGTTAATGTGGCAAGTTTTATGTTGAAGTTGATGTCGGCATTGTAGCTTCCGTTGCTGTTCAAGTTCTATAGTCCACGTCGATATTGAAGTTCAACTTCGTGTTCACTCCGTTGTTGAAGTTCATGTTGATGTTGAAGCTGATTGCTTTGTTGTTCAAGTTCACGTTGGTGTTGAAGTTACTTTTGAAGTTGATGACACCGTTGAAATTGATATTGCCGTTGATGTTTACCGTTGTATCTGCCGTTGATCCTCGAGTTAATTTTCTTGTTGGAGCTCATTTTTCCGTCGGCCACGTGCGTGTTAGTGTTATTGTTACCGTCTTGGCTACCGTTGATTTTCATGTCGATCTTCACGTTGGAGTTAATATTGTTTTTATGTTGAAGTTGGTTTTCGAGTTGAAGTCTCCGTTATAGCTGCTGTTGGTGTATAAGTTGAACTTCATGTTGAAGTTCGTATTTACGTTGAAGTTACGTTGAAGTTACGTTGCAGCTGCCGTTGAAGTTCGTGGTGAGGCGATCCGTATGTTGGTGTTGCGGTTGTTGAAGCTCGCGTTACCGTTGAACGTGCCGTTGGATTTCATGTTTACGTTGGTTAATTTTGACGATGGTGTTGGTAGTGGCGTTGACGTTGATGCCGAAGCTGGCAATATAAATATATATCAGGAAAAACAAAAGCAGAGCTCTTCACGGATCATGGCCCGAACTCGCTGGCCTGGCCGGAATGGTTTTTAACGATCACGGGTCGGGTTGGATCGGGCCTAGTCGGAATCCGACGCAAGTCGACGAGGGAAAAAAGTGCTGAAAACTTCTCGCGATAAAATGCAAGGCAATAACCGTAGTGGGGGAGGAGAGAGAAAAGCCTACTTTGTGACCCCGGATCTGAGTTACGACCAGGAAAGAGAGAGAAAGGAAGGGCGAAGATAATAAATGGAATGGACAAAAAAAAAAAAGTCGGAGATTTTCTGGGTGGAGGCGTTATTGCGTGTGCAGGCGTCATTGCTTTTTCTTTTTTTATACGGATCGGGTCCGGTGACCGTTGCTCGACCCGACCCGGCCCGGCCCGACCCGACCTGACCCGCGACGTGTGACCCTGGACGTGAAAGGCCTAGGGAAACTCTGAATGTATGCTGAAAGGAATCGCGCCCAGCAAACTAAAAGATGCTGTCGTGTTTGCCTGTGTTTTCTGTGGTTCTCTGTGTGTGTGTGTTTTTTTTTCCTTTGTGCCTGCAGGACACGGAGCGGTCTCTGGCGCTATCTGCGGAGTACGAGGGGTCAATCTTGGACTATTCTCGAATGAACGTGAGTCGTTGGTTGTTGTTGTTTTTTTTCTTGTTTTTTTCCCCCCCCGGTGTTTTGTATTATATGTCGACGGTACTTTTGCTTTGCGCTTTGCTTTGTTGCTTTGCTTTGCTTTGCTTTGCTTTGCGCATTGCTTTGCTTTGCTTTGCTTTGCTTTGCTTTGCTTTGCTTTGCTTTGCTTTGCTTTGCTTTGCTTTGCTTTGCTTTGCTTTGCTTTGCTTTGCGTTGCTTTGCTTTGCTTTGCTTTGCTTTGCTTTGCTTTGCTTTGCTTTGCTTTGCTTTGCTTTGCTTTGCTTTGCTTTGCTTTGCTTTGCTTTGCTTTGCTTTGCTTTGCTTTGCTTTGCTTTGCTTTGCTTTGCTTTGCTTTGCTTTGCTTTGCTTTGCTTTGCTTTGCTTTGCTTTGCTTTGCTTTGCTTTGCTTTGCTTTGCTTTGCTTTGCTTTGCTTTGCTTTGCTTTGCTTTGCTTTGCTTTGCTTTGCTTTGCTTTGCTTTGCTTTGCTTTGCTTTGCTTTGCTTTGCTTTGCTTTGCTTTGCTTTGCTTTGCTTTGCTTTGCTTTGCTTTGCTTTGCTTTGCTTTGCTTTGCTTTGCTTTGCTTTGCTTTGCTTTGCTTTGCTTTGCTTTGCTTTGCTTTGCTTTGCTTTGCTTTGCTTTGCTTTGCTTTGCTTTGCTTTGCTTTGCTTTGCTTTGCTTTGCTTTGCTTTGCTTTGCTTTGCTTTGCTTTGCTTTGCTTTGCTTTGCTTTGCTTTGCTTTGCTTTGCTTTGCTTTGCTTTGCTTTGCTTTGCTTTGCTTTGCTTTGCTTTGCTTTGCTTTGCTTTGCTTTGCTTTGCTTTGCTTTGCTTTGCTTTGCTTTGCTTTGCTTTGCTTTGCTTTGCTTTGCTTTGCTTTGCTTTGCTTTGCTTTGCTTTGCTTTGCTTTGCTTTGCTTTGCTTTGCTTTGCTTTGCTTTGCTTTGCTTTGCTTTGCTTTGCTTTGCTTTGCTTTGCTTTGCTTTGCTTTGCTTTGCTTTGCTTTGCTTTGCTTTGCTTTGCTTTGCTTTGCTTTGCTTTGCTTTGCTTTGCTTTGCTTTGCTTTGCTTTGCTTTGCTTTGCTTTGCTTTGCTTTGCTTTGCTTTGCTTTGCTTTGCTTTGCTTTGCTTTGCTTTGCTTTGCTTTGCTTTGCTTTGCTTTGCTTTGCTTTGCTTTGCTTTGCTTTGCTTTGCTTTGCTTTGCTTTGCTTTGCTTTGCTTTGCTTTGCTTTGCTTTGCTTTGCTTTGCTTTGCTTTGCTTTGCTTTGCTTTGCTTTGCTTTGCTTTGCTTTGCTTTGCTTTGCTTTGCTTTGCTTTGCTTTGCTTTGCTTTGCTTTGCTTTGCTTTGCTTTGCTTTGCTTTGCTTTGCTTTGCTTTGCTTTGCTTTGCTTTGCTTTGCTTTGCTTTGCTTTGCTTTGCTTTGCTTTGCTTTGCTTTGCTTTGCTTTGCTTTGCTTTGCTTTGCTTTGCTTTGCTTTGCTTTGCTTTGCTTTGCTTTGCTTTGCTTTGCTTTGCTTTGCTTTGCTTTGCTTTGCTTTGCTTTGCTTTGCTTTGCTTTGCTTTGCTTTGCTTTGCTTTGCTTTGCTTTGCTTTGCTTTGCTTTGCTTTGCTTTGCTTTGCTTTGCTTTGCTTTGCTTTGCTTTGCTTTGCTTTGCTTTGCTTTGCTTTGCTTTGCTTTGCTTTGCTTTGCTTTGCTTTGCTTTGCTTTGCTTTGCTTTGCTTTGCTTTGCTTTGCTTTGCTTTGCTTTGCTTTGCTTTGCTTTGCTTTGCTTTGCTTTGCTTTGCTTTGCTTTGCTTTGCTTTGCTTTGCTTTGCTTTGCTTTGCTTTGCTTTGCTTTGCTTTGCTTTGCTTTGCTTTGCTTTGCTTTGCTTTGCTTTGCTTTGCTTTGCTTTGCTTTGCTTTGCTTTGCTTTGCTTTGCTTTGCTTTGCTTTGCTTTGCTTTGCTTTGCTTTGCTTTGCTTTGCTTTGCTTTGCTTTGCTTTGCTTTGCTTTGCTTTGCTTTGCTTTGCTTTGCTTTGCTTTGCTTTGCTTTGCTTTGCTTTGCTTTGCTTTGCTTTGCTTTGCTTTGCTTTGCTTTGCTTTGCTTTGCTTTGCTTTGCTTTGCTTTGCTTTGCTTTGCTTTGCTTTGCTTTGCTTTGCTTTGCTTTGCTTTGCTTTGCTTTGCTTTGCTTTGCTTTGCTTTGCTTTGCTTTGCTTTGCTTTGCTTTGCTTTGCTTTGCTTTGCTTTGCTTTGCTTTGCTTTGCTTTGCTTTGCTTTGCTTTGCTTTGCTTTGCTTTGCTTTGCTTTGCTTTGCTTTGCTTTGCTTTGCTTTG
This sequence comes from Saccharina japonica, assembly GCA_008828725.1. Lineage (NCBI taxonomy): Eukaryota > Phaeophyceae > Laminariales > Laminariaceae > Saccharina > Saccharina japonica. The sequence continues at coordinate 985,913 of MEHQ01002038.1, forward strand.
CTTTGCTTTGCTTTGCTTTGCTTTGCTTTGCTTTGCTTTGCTTTGCTTTGCTTTGCTTTGCTTTGCTTTGCTTTGCTTTGCTTTGCTTTGCTTTGCTTTGCTTTGCTTTGCTTTGCTTTGCTTTGCTTTGCTTTGCTTTGCTTTGCTTTGCTTTGCTTTGCTTTGCTTTGCTTTGCTTTGCTTTGCTTTGCTTTGCTTTGCTTTGCTTTGCTTTGCTTTGCTTTGCTTTGCTTTGCTTTGCTTTGCTTTGCTTTGCTTTGCTTTGCTTTGCTTTGCTTTGCTTTGCTTTGCTTTGCTTTGCTTTGCTTTGCTTTGCTTTGCTTTGCTTTGCTTTGCTTTGCTTTGCTTTGCTTTGCTTTGCTTTGCTTTGCTTTGCTTTGCTTTGCTTTGCTTTGCTTTGCTTTGCTTTGCTTTGCTTTGCTTTGCTTTGCTTTGCTTTGCTTTGCTTTGCTTTGCTTTGCTTTGCTTTGCTTTGCTTTGCTTTGCTTTGCTTTGCTTTGCTTTGCTTTGCTTTGCTTTGCTTTGCTTTGCTTTGCTTTGCTTTGCTTTGCTTTGCTTTGCTTTGCTTTGCTTTGCTTTGCTTTGCTTTGCTTTGCTTTGCTTTGCTTTGCTTTGCTTTGCTTTGCTTTGCTTTGCTTTGCTTTGCTTTGCTTTGCTTTGCTTTGCTTTGCTTTGCTTTGCTTTGCTTTGCTTTGCTTTGCTTTGCTTTGCTTTGCTTTGCTTTGCTTTGCTTTGCTTTGCTTTGCTTTGCTTTGCTTTGCTTTGCTTTGCTTTGCTTTGCTTTGCTTTGCTTTGCTTTGCTTTGCTTTGCTTTGCTTTGCTTTGCTTTGCTTTGCTTTGCTTTGCTTTGCTTTGCTTTGCTTTGCTTTGCTTTGCTTTGCTTTGCTTTGCTTTGCTTTGCTTTGCTTTGCTTTGCTTTGCTTTGCTTTGCTTTGCTTTGCTTTGCTTTGCTTTGCTTTGCTTTGCTTTGCTTTGCTTTGCTTTGCTTTGCTTTGCTTTGCTTTGCTTTGCTTTGCTTTGCTTTGCTTTGCTTTGCTTTGCTTTGCTTTGCTTTGCTTTGCTTTGCTTTGCTTTGCTTTGCTTTGCTTTGCTTTGCTTTGCTTTGCTTTGCTTTGCTTTGCTTTGCTTTGCTTTGCTTTGCTTTGCTTTGCTTTGCTTTGCTTTGCTTTGCTTTGCTTTGCTTTGCTTTGCTTTGCTTTGCTTTGCTTTGCTTTGCTTTGCTTTGCTTTGCTTTGCTTTGCTTTGCTTTGCTTTGCTTTGCTCCCCCCCCCCCCCCCCCCCGTTTTTCTTGCAGATTCTTGCCATGTATGCCGGGGAAAAAATCAACAACACCGAAAACCGTGCCGTTCTTCACGTGGCGCTGCGCTCTGACCGAGATCACCCACCGATCATGGTGGACGGCGTGGACGTTATCCAGCAGGTAATTCCCACCAGTGTACGTACTACTGCCAGCACCATTACGGGAGACCATAGTAGCCGGTCGCCCCGGTGGTCTAACAGGTAGGCACGAAGCCTGTTAGCGTTGGAGGTCGGGGGTTCGAGTCTCCTCGTATGGAGATTTTTATTCCCAAATGACACCAACGGTCGAGAGCGCATATTATAGCGTGGGTAAGCGCAAGTCGACGAAAGTTGACGAGGGAAGAAAGTGCTGAAATCTTCTCGCGGTAAAAAACAAGGCAAGAACCGTAGTGGGGGAGGAGGGAGAAGAGCCTACTTTGTGACCCCGGATCTGAGTTACGACTAGGAAGGAGAGAGAAAGGAAGGGCGAAGATACTAAATGGGATGGACAACAAAAAAATTTATAAAAAAATACCAGGTAGTAAATACCAGGTAGAACCGTAGTGGGGAGGAGGGAGAAGAGCCTGCTTTGTGATCCCGGGTCTGAGTTACGACAATGGAGGGAGAGGGACAGAAGTGCGAAGATAATAAATGGGATGGAAAAGAAAAAAGCAGAAAAAAAAAAAAGAGACAAACTATTGTTAGTAAAAATAGGTAAATATATGGATTTTTGTGTGTACCGTAGGTCCTATTTACTATGGCATCATTAGCCCACCCGGTAATATTACGAGGGGCCATAGTAAATAGGACCAAATATTGTTAGTAAAAATAGGGAAATATATGGATTTTTGTGTGTACCGTAGGGGTCCCTATTTACTATGGCATCATTAGCCCACCCCGTAATAGTTTACCTGCTGAAATAATTTGTGAGCATTATAGTGGCAACGTTACGTGCACATCCTCGCCGTTTCTTTTTCACTGATGGAGACAAACGCCTCCCTGAATTTCTGCAGCCTCAGATCTTGGACCTCGTCATGTACAGGATGCCATGTTGTACATCCTGCATGAGGACGTATAAAAACCCGTCCGTAGTTCGTAGGCGCAATCGAAGTATCACACACAGCTTGCGCAGGATGAGTTTCGGCGGAGTCCTCCATCTCACCACAGCTGTTATTTTTATAAAATGTATGCTCCCAATACAGCATTGGTATTTCATTCGTACATGGCACCATTCTGTCCCAACAAAAGGAGGCAGATTTTGATGACATTTCAACATACAAACGTCCCTTATATTTTGATTTTGGCACAGAGCGGTCGGTATATATGGTTGTGCCCCTAATTAATTAAAAGCTGTACATACGTATTACATATGTGCAATGTTTTATTAGATTATGGGCACTGGTGCATGATGCGCCCAACTCTAATTCCAAGATTTTTGTACAACTGTGATTCTGGACACGGGTGCACGGCGCACCCTACTCTAATTCCAGGTTGTTTATGCAACTGTTTATTCTGGACACACGTGCACGACCCCACCCCTCTCTAATTCCAAGATGTTTGTGCAACTGTTGATTCTGGACACGGGTGCACGGCGTATCCCACTCTAGATTCAAGACGCTTGTGCAACTGTAGATTCTGGACACAAGTGCACGACACACCCCTGTATGTTACATAATATGTGCAACTGTTAATTCTGCACACAGGTTTACGACACGTCCTACTTCAATTCCAAGATGTTTGTCAAACCGCCCCGTGACAACGTTATTTGCACGGTCTTCTCTGTGCTCATAGTCTCCTTTTTTTACTACTGCAACCATGATCCTATACTAATTCCAAGTATATCATTTTTCCGTGATAACCCTACGTAATTATCTGCTGGTCTTATCTCCCGATAAGTCTTCAACTGGATGGTCTTTGAAGTGAGTACGATGGTCTTAAACAGTGGGTACCCGAAACTTAAATTCCGACATGTGCTCCACTGGTAAATGTTTCTGGACGCAGGTGCACGCCACATCCCCACTCTGATTCCAAGATGTTGGTATATGCAGTGGGCTACCTTTTACTATTACAAAAAGTATGGCACTCCGATTACGAGTAATTTTTGCACTAAAACGAATCGGTGGGGTTCTGAACCGCCCCGTGACACAGCTATTTACATGGTCTTATCTGTACTCATTGTCTCATGTTTTTACTACTGTAAACAGTATTGCTTACTAATTCAATTATACTTTTCTTCGTGACAAGCTTAAGCTTATGATACGTATTTACCTGGTCTTATCTCCCGAAAGAGTCTTCTCAACCGGACGGTCTTGACAGTGGGTACGATGGCCTTAAAGTGGGCACGATGGTCTTAAAGTGGGCACGATGATCTTGAAGTGGGTACGATGGTCTTAAAGTGAACACCCCACTGTATATACACGTACGATATGCCCGAAACAAGGGTGCAAGGCAGTGCCAGGTCCGCCCCACTTTAATTCGAACTTGTACTCTACTGGTGTATAATACGTATATTGTTTCTGGACACAGGTGCACGAGAGTTTGGACAAGGTCAGGACCTTTTCGGAGCAGGTGAGGTCTGGAAAGCTCCGAGGCGCGACCGGCAAGCTGCTAACCAACATCGTGGCCGTCGGCATTGGCGGGAGCTATCTCGGCCCGGAATTCGTTCACGAGGTGCGAGAGGGAAACTCTTTTTTTCTATCGTTTTCTGTTTTCGTCCCATATTTTGCTTCCCCCCCCCCCCCCTAATGTTCATACGCCTACGACCATGCACGACATGAGTACCCCCCCACCGCGCTCTAGCTATTGCTAGTAAATGACTATTGTCAGTAGACTGCTGCTGCCAGTACATATTGTGCCAGTGCCTAGCCACACTGTTCTCATTTTTTTTTTTTTTGTATTTTTTTCCCGGTTTTGCCCGATAATCCGGGGTCTTTTTTAGTAGGTTTCGTTCTGTTCTAGTCAGAAGTTAAATGTATACGTGTTAATAGCCGAATAACGTCGAGTACCCGCGCGGCGGTACCATGTGTTTACGAACTGTTTCTGAGTTTTTTTTCCCTCGTTTTTTCGTTTTTCAATTTCAATTTTTGTTGTTCGTCTCGTTTTTTGCCAGATAATCGCTTTTATTTTTTACAGGTAGTACCTTTCGTACTGTTCCAGCTGTTCAGGTCAGAAGTTAAACGGACGACCGACGTACAAATGGAGTAGCCGCGAGGCGGCACTATGTTTTCTACCTACGTACTATATATATTACGGAGGACCTTAGTGAGTAGGGGACCATATATTGTTAGTAAAAATAGGGAAATATATAGATTTTAGTGTGAGCCGTAGGTCCTATTTACTATTTACTATTGTTGTCTTCCCATTAAAAAACCGTGCCGGTCTCTCTATCCAGTACCCCCATCTGTCCGTACTAATCCAACACTTGACACGGTCGATTCCCGTGGTCACAGGCTAACTTACCCAAAAAAAGGTATACTGAAATAAAAGTGGAACCCGAAGGGTCCGCAAAGCGATCAAAGCCAGTCAAAAACAGATAGTCTGGAGCCCTCCGCTTCCCTCTACACGCTATGTGAAGGTAAAGATAAAACCTGGAAAGATCAACATCACCAATCGGGGGTATACGCCCCCTGATTCTATCTTGGTGCCCCTATAATGCCGGGGTGTTCCGTGCCGGGTTCACGCCGGTCAGGCAAACAAAATCGTCCACCGTAATAGTGTTCCGGCCTACAACGTTGTACTTTATGAACGTTTTTTTTTCGAGGGTGTGTTCGGCAGGGTACATACCAAAGTCCACGGGGAGTATTTGCTCTCTAAACAATTATACCGGAGTCTTGGAGCAAGGTTCGGTACCGTCTATTAGTAGCAGCAGTGTCCGGTAGGGCCTGTTAATAGAAGCAGGGATCGGTACGGTCTCAATACCGTGCCGTGAAGGGGCTGCAGGAAGTATTTGATGGACGAGCTACGTGCAGGACTGTGTGTCTTTCAAGCGTGCTGCTTCCTCCTCAGCGCGAGTTACCATGAACAAACGGTAAAGTTACTGGCGTGGATTCACGCTGCTGCGCAAAATTCGCTAAATTAGTTAATTTGGCGTTTCATAAGAACACACGTACGTAGTTTTTGCAGTTTTTGCTAACGAAGCGGAGACACGAGCACTCCGGTATGGTTCGGTTTTTTTTCGATGCCGGTACCGGACATTTGGGTAAGTTCGGTACGCCCGCCCAAAGTACCCCCGGTACCGGTACACCTTACCAAACGCACCCTCAAAATTTTGATTCATAGACGGGCCGAACTTTCCGACAACTTTTTCCGAATATCCGAACACCCATGTTTTGCCGAATAACTGGACAAACTTTTTTTCATGAAACATTTGACCAACCAAATTATTGCATCGACGTACTGCATATAAGACACCCAACCACTCGTACACCACAATGGCTCGCTGATATCTACGGCCAAAATCCTTCGAATTTCTCTCTTTTCCCTTCACCGTGCCTATTATGTGTTTCGACATCTCTTTTTTTCCCTCACACTGCTATGCTTTTTATTTTATTTTCGTTCCGTTTTTGTTTTCTTGCGTTTTTGTTTGTTGTTATTTTTTTGTTTTCTTCGGCAGGCTTTCAAGACTCAGGAGTACGCGGGGAGGGAGCAGGCGGAGCTGTACCGGCTGCGGTTCCTCTCCAATGTCGATCCCGTCGACGTTCGCCGGACGCTTTACGACCTCGACCCGGAGGAGACGCTCGTGGTGGTCATTTCGAAGACCTTCACCACAGCCGAAACGATGCTTAATGCCAGGCAAGCAAGGGAGTATGTTTTGTTTTTTCCTCCGCTTTTGCTTACTACTGTACTTGTTTTGTCTCTGTTTTTTTTTTTCGTTATCCCCTTTAACCCCTTAAGAACTGGTCCCCACATATTTGGGGACAAACTACTTGGAATTAGGGGGGTGTCTTTTTTTTTTTTTCGTTTTTAATGGGTTAAAAGTGCGCTCTTTCTCTACGGGGGAGGGGGGGGGAGGGGGGTGTACTCGATATTCATGCATGGTCGTAGTCGTATGACCGTAGGCCCTCGCATCCCTACAATTTCGGGACGGAGCACGTTGGGTTTTCACCAACCAGGCAGGGCCAGACAATGGTTGCACCAAAAGCGCGAAGCGCCAAGTGAAACGGGGGTTTTGTAAATATATAAGCTACTTTTATTTGTATACTAAAATCAAGTAAATACATATGAAAATGAGCATGTTTTTTGGGGACGGTGCGGCTATGGCTGGGGGACATGACGAGGAAGGGCCTTAAGATTGCAATATTATGCGTGAACAGCACAGGTACACGATTTCCACCTTGGGCCCCTTCCCCTTGGTATCCCACAGCCATGAGCGCGCCGTCGACGCATGCTACCTTGAGGTAGAGAGGTGCACAGTCCCTTAGCCCTGCACGGACACTCCTTATCGGCGGGAGAAGGGGTGGGCACGGGTAGGCCGAACGTAGATGCGATAAACATAACATGGGGGGGGGGGGGGGGGGGGGGGGGGCAGGGGAGTGGTTGGGATTAGGTGTTTAGGTGTAGGGGGTATAGAGAATGCTACACATGTTAGTTTCCTTTTGAGGGTGTTCACTTGAGGCAGTTTTATACCTCTCAACCCAAAAACCGTTTTCGCAGAGAAAATAAAGTGCTATGAATACCCGGTGCATAATAAATACCATGGACATAAAATACCATACCCACCCCTTTTATGTCAGAGTATGCTGAGCCAGGGATGCGCTTCTTTTTTATATATCCGTACACTTTCGTATATTATGTGTGATGCTGTTTTTGATGGCTTTTGGCGTTGTACATGAGCGGGTGGCGTTGTTGTTGTCGTTTTTGGCGTTATACATGAGCCGTTGGCGTTATTGTCTTCGTCTTTTGACGTTAGTGCGTGCTGGTGTACGAGGCTGATTTTGATGGCTTTTGGCGTTATACATGAGCCGTTGGCGTTATTGTCTTCGTCTTTTGACGTTAGTGCGTACTGGTGTACGGCGATGTTTTTTATGGCTTTTGGCGTTGTACATGAGCCGGTGGCGTTGCTTTCGTGATATTTTGGAAACGTTGCGTGTTGCCTGACGGCGTGCTGTAGTTCCCTTTTCATTTTCGTGCGTAGCTGACGATGGCTCTGATACAGGGGCAGGATGCCACCGGTGCCGACATGAGCGACACTCCATCGCAAACTAGATCGCCGTGTGGGAGTTTATACTCCACGTGGCCATGCACATTGTAACTACTGCTTGGAGAGCTGTTAGGAAATCATGTAGGCTATACAGGTCACGTCTTACTATCAGCCAGGATGCGTTCCGGAACCTCGGGCCAGCTATCGGCGATCATTAGTGTTCCGGCGTCACATGCTGACGGGCTATAAACTGGTATACTAGCACGCAGTAGCAGCATGTACGGTACAGTGCACTGTGGAGAGCGTGGACGGGGGGGGGGGGTGTACTCATGTTGTGCACGGCCGTAGTCATATGACCATAGACCCTCGCATCCCTACAATGCCGGGACGGAGCGCGTTGGGCTTTCACCAACCAGGCAGACATTGCTTGCACCAAGCGCGAAACGCCGTGGGGTATTGGGCGAGTCGCATGGAGGGTGAGCTGCATCCTGCTAAGAACCGCCTCTGAGGCGGACTTGCATATGGACGACAGCTTCAATGAGTTAATTTAATTTCTGGTGTGGCCACTTCCGGAGACAGCAATGGGTTTTACTATGTAACTGCCTCGCGGACGCCTTACCATATTAACACTACGTGAAACGACCATTCCCCTTGTGCGGAACAAAGGTTCTCCACCCCGCACAAATGATCTACTCGACCGCCAGCTTTGGTGACCGCCAAAAAAAAAATAACAAAAAAAAACGGCACCCTGGTTGTCTAGCTCACGCAGCGAGGGGGGGGAAATGACGATTTTTTCCCTCGCACGGGTGACGGGTCGACAGTAGAACATTTACTGTAAGCTCCCCGCCTGCCGTTGTGAAAGGTCGTGCATGACCTATGATACTACAGTAGTATTGCTGTTTTAGTACTAAAAATACTGCAGTAATGAACGACCTGCGTATGATAAGTACGTACCAGGTATGAATATTCAACCCAGGAAAGAAATGTGTTGGTAGACCATGCCGATTGTAATTTTGTGGCTCCTACCAGGCAGCGTGAGCTACTGTAGATCATACACACCAGGGATTATGTCTACCCTCTTGAGATTTAGGTCGCGAGGTGGACTGAAAGCTATGTATTGTCCCCCACTACAGATCAGAGCAGCCTGTAGCTACGAGCGTTTATTTAGGCTACACCGGTTTAAGAGGGGCCTAGATAGTATTATTCGGGACTTTCGAGCGGTCAAATCGAATACGGGTGATACTTAATTGTCCACTAGAGAAGAGCAAGCTGTAGTTAAGAGCAAGCCATGTGTTGTCCCCACTACAGATAAGAGCAGCCTGTAGCTAAGAGCGTTTATTTAGGCTACACCGGTTCAAGAGGGGCCTAGATAGTATTAAACGGGACTTTCGAGCGGTCAAATCAAATACGGGTGATACTTATTGTCCACTAGAGAAGAGCAAGCTGTAGTTAAGAGCAAGCCATGTATTGTCCCCACTACGGATAAGAGCAGCCTGTAGCTAAGAGCGTTTATTAAGGCTATATACCGGTTTAAGAGGGGCCTAGATAGTATTATTCGGGACTTTCGAGCGGTCAAATCGAATACGGGTGATACTTATTGTCCACTAAGAGAAGAGCAAGCTGTAGTTAAGAGCGTTGATTTTTTGCCTTTCACGGGTCGCTCTTGACTTTTTTGTTTCCCTTGTTGACGATAGATACTGTTTTTATGCCACTCACTAACTGCTGTTGCTTTTGTTTGAATTGATACCACTGGAGCTTGCTTGATGATGCCACTGACTGACTGCGTGTTGGATGCATAGGTTGTTGCCTTGTTGGCGATTCTATCTTGATACCACTGCTGCTGCTTCTGCTTTTGTTTTGGATGTTACGCCGCTGTTTTTGTTTTTGTTTGGATGGATGCCACTGGGGCTTGAACCTTGATGATACCACTGACTTGCGTGTTGAATAAACGTTGTTGTTGCCTTGTTGACGATGCGGTTGTTGATGCTGCTGCTGCTTTTTGTTTGTTTGTTGTTGTTGTTGTTGATGCCGCTGCAGGAGCGCCTCTTCCCTCTGTGGGACTGGGTCGGGGGGCGCTACTCGGTGTGCTCCAGTGTCGGTGCCCTGCCTTTGAGCCTGAAGTATGGTTTTCGGCAGTTCGAGAACTTCCTCGCAGGTGAGGCAGTGGCCTCAATCATCGCCTGCAAAGTTCTGTTAGTACCCACTCCCCACTCCCCGAAGGGGAGTCTTGTATAACAAAGTAATATTGTGTTTTTTTCCGCCAGTAAATCATTGGCCCAAGAGATGCGAAAAAAAGCCGTTTACGTGGGAGAAAATGCGTTCGTTCATGCAAATGTGGAATTGTCGTACCTGTCCGAAGCACCAGTAAACACAAAACCAAAAAAGAGCCAGCGCGCGCGCCGGGGGGGGGTTATCTTGTCTAAGGCCGTCATACTGTAGCGCCGGGGCTAAAGCCATTACGTGCCTAGAACCGCAGGCGAGCCACACACACTCCTGAAAGGGTCGTGATGAAAAACAAACCGGTAGGGGGTGCTATTCCCGGACGAACTTACGAAAAGCGTGTGCATGCGTGCGTGTTTTTGTGTTTTTGTGTTTTTTTTTTGCATACCCCCCCCTGTCTCCTGTCTGGGCGTATGGGAAGCCCCGGATGACCTAGCTCAGCTCAAGGCCAGCATAAAGCTGTACCACTCGAGGGGGTCAGTCACCCTAGCTGACGCGAAGTAAGATGTGTGAATTATTACCGAGATGAAAGAACCCAGGCAGAACTCAACCCAGGCAGTGACCAGCTAGAGGGTCTCCGCTGGAAGACTCCAGAAGATAAGAGAAGAAGTAGAAGTGACTGCTGTGGGCGATGATCCACAGCAGAAAAAGCACCAGTTCCGTTTTACCCTCCTGCACAATCCATATACACCTGAAACCCCGGGGACGAATAATATCCAAGATATCCCATGTAAACCACATCCGGTATACCATCCGCATATTCCATACCCACCTATGATACCCGGGGATGTACCCAGAATGTCCCCTGGTGACCACAGGCCTCGAAAATGGGTGCTGCTGTAGTGGGATTTGTTTTACGTTGCACCACTGCAAAAAGCGGCGGACGGTGGTGAAAGGTTACGGTTAGCCCTTGGTTTGTAGGGCTAGCACCCGAGCCCGGCCTCAGTCAGTCATAGTACGGCCTTGTGTCGGTCTGAAAACCTCCTCGCCGATGAGGCATCTTTCGTGGTTATTGTTAGATAGACGTGGGGAGTATAGCCGAAACCTCTAAAGCCAAAACCGTAAACCCGAACCTTTATGGTCAGAACCGTTTCTTATCTCGGACAGGGAATCGCTTCCCAAATCACGAAACATCTGGCCAAAACGGTTAAAACTCCAAATCTTTGAAGTCAAAACCGTTCAAACGTCGAACGCGTAGATCTTTCAGGGCAGATAGATCCCTGATCTGTATGATCTGTATGATATGTATGATACCAGGTATGTATGATATGTATGATATGTATGATGTGTATGATATGTATGATATGTATGATATTTATGATATGTATGACATGTATGATATGTATGATCTGCATGCTCTGTATGGTCTGTATTATTTAGCTCACGTTGCCGGGTGTGGTACGTATACTTTGCTTGATTTTGAGGGGGATGTTCCCTGGATTGGATATGTTTTACGCAGATCTTGTACACCATCTATCTCACTCGCATAACGGCAGGTTAGGATCTAAAAGATCTACCAGTAGAATGGCCTGTCTAGAGTATCACACAAAAATGACAACGCATGTAGAATGCGCATATCTATTTATGATCCCTAATACGCCTGAAACAGCACGGACCGGAGCGAACGAACGTACCCTTCCGGCCATTTTCGGGGTTTCGTTGGCGTCCTGCTTCCACTTTTTTTGTCGGGCAATACGACGCAGACCTCGACACCGAATGAAAACGAGGGCGTCGGGGGGGGGGGGGGGCGTTTGATCTGAAGTACGGCTTTCGACTGTTTTGAAAAAATCCTGGCCGGCGAGGCAGGCGGCTTATTCGTGTATCTCTTATTTTGCGACTACTATCACCGTGCAGGAGGGTTCACAGTTTTGCCGAGAAGTTGGACTTGAGGCTCGATGCTGGCGCTCCGACGTTTACTGTACAAAGCTGTTGACAATTCTAGTGAAGTCGTCGAATCCCTCCCGCTTTTGCCTGGAGTACGTACTATTGGTAGAGGCAGAGGCAACTTGTGTTTAGTTGCGCTCGACCGCCGGGTAAATGATAAGGGTGCCAACGGATGCCGCGGGTGGTTTTGATGGGTTGGTTGGTTTATCATTGGTCTGTGTACTGCTGTAGACTACAGTAGACGTACTGTGTACTGCTGTAGACTATAATGGTAGACGTACTGTGTACTGCTGTAGACCACAGTAGACCTACTGTGTACTGCTGTAGACCACAGTAGACCTACTGTGTACTGCTGTAGACCACAGTAGACCTACTGTGTACTGCTGTAGACCACAGTAGACCTACTGTGTACTGCTGTAGACCACAGTAGACCTACTGTGTACTGCTGTAGACCACAGTAGACCTACTGTGTACTGCTGTAGACCACAGTAGACCTACTGTGTACTGCTGTAGACCACAGTAGACCTACTGTGTACTGCTGTAGACCACAGTAGACCTACTGTGTACTGCTGTAGACCACAGTAGACCTACTGCTGTGTACTGCTGGACAGTGCCCGGTCGATGAGGCAGTACCTGGTAAGCCTTTGGTTGTTCACCAGATGGCTTGTCTATGCTTACATGCAAGCCGCCTCGCTCGCCAAGAAGTTCTCGAACTGTCTGAAGCCGTACTTGAGGCTTAACGGCAAGACTCCGACGCCCACTAGAAATTTCTAGTGGGCGTCGGAGCCTCGCCGTTTTACCTGAAGTACGGCTTTCGACGGTCCGAAACCTTCCTGACCGGCGAGGGAGCCAGGTTGTGCATGTAACTATTTGTATGCGACAGGCTCACCTCACCGGCCAGGGGGGGGTTCTATTTTGCGGAAGCCGTACTTGAGACTCGATCACAGGGTCCCGACGCTCACTACCAGTGTCGAACTGTTGACAATTTGTAAACGCGCCAAATTGCTGCCGCTTAGCCTGTAGTACGTCTTTAGACCTTTCCGAGAACTTCCCAGGCGTCGAGGCAGTATTTTTTTTTTAGTTTCAACAAACCTGGTGACTACCGGTATATAGTTGCTAGTGGCCTCACTCGCCTCTCTCTGCAGGATGTTCTCGAATTGCCTAAAGCCGTACGTGAGGCCCAACGGGAAGACTCCTACGCCCACTACAATTTTCTAGTTGGCGTCGGAGCCTTGCCGTTTAGCCTGATGTACGGCTTTTTCGGCAGTTCGAACAAAAATTGGCCTGTGAGGCAGCCAGCTTATTCATGTGCGACAGTCTCACCGATCATTTTTTTTTTCTGTGTAGCTTATGTAGCTAACATACGCGACCGTTCATCGGTCAGGAGGTTTTCTAGTTTGCGGAAGCCGTACTTGAAGCTCAGCCGCAGAGCTCCAACGCTTTTTTGCCATGTACGTATGTTGCTTTTCATGGAAAGCGATGGATGGAGGTCTGCCGCGTTATCTATTAAAAAAAACAACAACATATGTATAGCGTGAAGTACGAGTTTCGCCGGTTTGATAATTCCTGGGTTCAGTTGTAACTGTTTTTTACGAAGTATGCAAACCCGCCTTACTCGCCAGGATTTTTTTTTTTTTTTGCTTTTGGAACTGTCGAAAGAGGCGTTACGGCTTGAGGGGAAAGGCTCCGACGCTCGCTACTCGTAGAGTTGTCCTCAATACGTAGGGACGCTAACCTATTTCTAGCGAGCCCCGGAGGTTCGCCTCCTAAAGCATGGAGTGCGTATTTCGACCGATAAGAGGCCTGTTAACCGACAACCTTCTTTTGGTGCTGACCTGCCCTGTACTAGTTTGTTTTGCTCTGAGGGCTACGTGTAGAGGCCTTGGCGGGTTTACTAGTCTTCTGGTAGACCGTCAACGTCAAGGGAACTCAACATTGAAAACCAGTATGTGCGGTCTATGGAGGGCTTGGCGGGTCAAACCTATAATGGACCGTCAACGTCTAGGTAACTCGACACTGAAACCCAGTATGTGCGGTCTATGGAGGGCTTGACGGGTTATACTTATAGTAAGCCGTCAACGTCAAGGGGACCCGACACTGAAACCCAGTATGTGCGGTCTATGGAGGGCTTGACGGGTCAAACTTGTAGTGAGCCGTCAATGTCAAGGAGACCCGACACTAAAAACCAGTATGCGCGGTCTATGGAGGCCTTGACGGGTCCTCGCCCATAAACTGACTTTGCGAAAACATGAAAGTGCGACCCGGTGGCCTTGACCCATTCAGAACTGAAAAAAAATGTCCCACACTAATTTCAAGTAGTTTGTCCCCAAACAAGTGGGACCAGTTCTGAAGGCGTTAACCCTTTTAGGACTGCAGTCTCGTTTAGGGGACAAACCACTCTAATTCTAAGTAATTTGTTCCCAAAACGGGACTCCAGTCCTATAAGGGTTAAGGTTACCGGCACTACTTAGTGCTGTTTAGGGTACAGTAGCGGTATGTACACGGAGTATTCATATACAACACCGATACTGGTGTATACTACTGTACAACGAATTTGTGGGGCGGGAAAAACGCAACTATTGGGTAGTTCCCATACATAGGTTTAAGGATCCTCAGGAGTCAGAAATGTCTACGTACGGAGGCCTTGACGGCTCCTCACTTGGTATGCTCCCTATGCCTCACCCAGAAGGTGCAACCCGGTGGCCTTAACCCTGTTAGGACTGCAGTCCCGTTATGGGGACAAATTACTTGGAATTAGAGCCAAATATATGGTCATGTGCACTGGAGTACTAGAAGGGTTAAGGAATAATACGACGAAAATTTGGGGGGAAAGTGCAAATATTGGGTAGTTCCTGTGAATAGGTTATAGTAACCCATTCAGAACTGAAGAAAACTTATCCCACGCTAATTCCAACTATTAATAGTTTGTCCCCAAACACGTGGAGCCAGTTCTTAAGCCTCGGCAGTCAGATGTTATTTTGGCCCAAAAATGCTGTGTACAACCCCCATCGTTGTGCGCGTCCTTTATTTTATTTTATTTTTATTTTTTTCCTCTTCTTGGCCCTGTTACGCACGTTTTTTTTTTTTTTTTTTTTTCCGACTAGGGGCGCGATCGATGGACAACCACTTCTTGCATGCACCGTTCGAGAAGAACATGCCTGTCCTCATGGGGCTTTTGGGGGTCTGGAATATCTCGTTCATGGGGTACAAGACCAGGACGATTCTCCCGTACGCGGAGGCGCTGCTGAAGTTTCCGGCCCACATCCAGCAGGTAACAAGAGAGATTTTTTGTCGGCACAACCTCAGTGTGTGTTCTTCACAATAAACCTTCCTTTCTAGCCGTCGACATCCAGCACACCCAGTGTCCGTGCCGATTCTTCATCCTAGAGAGGTACCAGTTCTGTGGTCACAAAACTACGACACAGAGATACTACGCTCAGTGCAGTAAGCAGAGCAGACAATGCAATGCCAAATACGACAGGCAAGACCTACCCTGCTAGCAATCCAGGTGCATGAAAGACAAAAAAAAGAGGAAAAAAAAAAGAAGAGAAAAAGCGAAAAGGAAACGGTACAGATGATCGATTTCCACTGGATGATGATTCGTGCCCCGCTTGAGGAGCTAGATGGTTTGAGGGCAGATGTGTCTTTTGCTGATCTATTTGACTCGGACAGATAATCGATGTATGCCCACTTGATGATCTATCTACTGTTGATTTGCTTAGGGAAGGTATATATGTCTTTTCCTGATATCGTATGTCTCTGACAGATGATCGATTTCCACTTGATGGTGATTCGTGCCCCGCTTGATGAGCTATATAGATGGTTCCCTGACGGCAGATGTGTCTTTTCCTGGTCTGTATGACTCGGAGAGACCATCGGTTCATGCTAACTTGATGCTAGATCGTCCAGGCCAGATGCGTCCATTCTCTGGGCTGGGCACACAAGGGCTGACTCGGTCAGCACCGATTATACTGTCATCAAATTATTCAGTATACTGGACTGCAGCAGCATACTGTCTCTCCTTTCTCCTCTCTCCTCTGGAAACGCGTTTGGTGGGTTTGCGTACTCTATATCATGGCGTGTTTCTTGGACGTACGCAATAAAAAAACCTACTGGCGGATATACTGGCCGGGTTAATCAGTAGATTACTACTGCCAGTACGTACTATGCCAGTGCCCAACCCTACCATCCCCGTACCGCTGTATGATCTACGAAGCTCTCGGTGCGGGGTGGGAGCCGTATAGTCTTGCGTTATCTAGTTGTAGGACGTGTTTCCCGGGTGTGATTTGCACTACTATGATGGTATCACGTAGCTATGAGGAGATGCAATACGTATTATTGCGAGTGGGTAGACAAATACGTACGCGTATGAGATTACGTGACGTGCTAGTAACGGAAACGTCTCCGTAGATCCTACATGTATAAAGATACATGGATAGTGGGATCAGCCTGGTATTTGGCTGAGCCCTACCTTGGTACTCCGTTCTCGTACCCTATCGAGCTCTACCATGAGATAAGCAACAAGAACAACTTTACCAAAGGAGAAGCGTGCCCTGGCCAGCTTCGACATCCCTGTGTCCCCCCCCCTCTTGATGGGCCTTCCTTCACACTACTGTATAGATCCTGCACAAGATACCGTTACGGCGGGTTAGGATCTTATCTAGATGATCTACTGCTGTAGATAGATACTGTAGATCATGATCTGTACGGCGTGTGTGCTGTTGCTGTTGCTTTTGTGGTGGTGTGGTGGTGGTGGTGGTGGTGGTGGCGTTGGCGGGGGTGTTTGTGGTCCGGCTGGTGGTGGTGGTGCCGGCACGTAATAAGCTTCATGCGGTACAAGACTCGCACGATCTTGCTACGTATACGCGGAGGGGTTACTGAAAACCGCCCGCCATATCCAGAAGGCAAGAGAGGTTGGTGGTGGTGGTGGTGGTGGTGAGCTTCGGTGGTGGTGATGATGTGGTTGTTGGTGTTATGGTGCTGGTGGCTGTAAGGGTGGGGGTCTTGGCGGATGGGGGTCTTGGGGGATGGCGGTGTTGGTTGCAAGGATGTTGGGGATGATGGTGACGTTTGTGGACCGGGTAGTCGTTGTGGTGGTGGTGTGTTGATGTTGTTGGGTGTGGTTAGGCCGCCAGCACTCACCGTTTTGATGCTTGCTTGCTGTGCATGCATGACGGGGATTATTATTTTTTTGGCGACACTTCAGCGTACAGAAAGATTGTTCGGGTCTTACAACCCGTGAAGCTTAGGTGCCAGACGCCAGCCAGGCCAAGAGCTATACGCGGGTCGACCGAAACCCCGCGTTCATGACCCGCATGGGGCTGTTGTTCTGCTTCGTGTGTAGAATTTAAGCTTTTTGGGGTACCAAGACTCGCACCAAGCCTTCCATTCGCCGACGAGGACGCGTGCAACGATGGAGGTAGCACGTTTTGGCTAAAACGATTTCTGACATGACTATTAATAGGATTCTTGGCCCTTTTAGGACTGCAGTCCCGTTTTGGGGACAAACCACTCTAATTCTAAGTAATTTTCCCCCAAAACGGGACTCCAGTCCTGTAAGGGTTATAACCCGAAATCGGATGGTCGGAATTCCGTTCTTTTGTTGCATTATGTTTTATTTTACACCTACTGTACTCGTAGGCCATAGGGTTTGGTTGTCGGGTAGCACTTTTGTTTTCCTTCAAAAAAATCGGGTTTTTTTTTTAATTACTGTTAGTACAGAGCTCCTTAATAAGTGACCACCCTCAGAAGGCAGAAAGAAACATGGCCTGTATGCAGGTGCGCCTCTATCGTAGCAGGCGTCCGAGGCACTGCTGAAAGTTTCCGACCAACTCCCAGCTTTCAGCAAGAATCGCTGGCGGCGTCGGTAGTGGTGGTGGTGGTGGTGGTGGTGATCATGGTGTTTTGAGGTCGGTTGTGAAGGGGGTGGTGGTGGCGGTGGTGGTGTGTTGGTGTTGGTGTTGGTGTTATTTTTTATTTTATTTTATTTTTTATCCTCCGGCGGATGGGTAAAAATAAAGCTTACGCCCTCCACACTTCCACGTCTCACTGCTTGTCGTGTGTGAATTCACTCCATGTCCCCTCGGAAGTATCAGCCCTTGCTGCTTACGACTCCGTAGACTTGAGATCTTGACCCGACCTGAGGGTGGTGTTATTGGTTTTGCCGCGACCGCCACCATTCGTTCGTGCCTGCCGGATAACGAGCCGGGAAAATTTGGGAACGTCTCTGCGTAGGGAAGGGTCGTTCGGGTCTTGATTCCCCCATATGACGCTTTTGTTCCAGATCTCCAGTCGTGAGTGTTTTTTTTTTATGTGTACCCCATGAAGGTGGTGTTCCATACCCCCCCCCCCAGGATGCCGACACGTATGATAGCCGTCTCGGACGCCTGGGTATCGGCATCCAGGTCGATGAAGGTCTCACTATCGCAACTCAGGATGCCTTGGAGTTCCTTGGCGATGTACAGTACAGGACTCCTGTACGGTACATCGCCAAGGTACTCGAACGCGTCCTGAGTTGCGATAGTGAGACCTTCATCGACCTGGCTGCCGACACGTACGAGCCGTCTCGGACGCCTTCTGAGAAACAGGACGCCTCCTGAGAAACGTCACATACCAACGTGACATAAGCTTTATGCCGGTCTGGCACATTAGCGTTTATGAGTTCCAAGATTCCCACGATCCTGCTGAATATGCGAAGGCGTTATTGAATCTACTGGCTAATATCCAGCACGCAAGAGCGGGTAGTGATGGTGGTTACCGTGGGTTGATGTAGGTCCGTGGTAATGATGTGTGGAGTATATCGTTGTGTGCCCCTTTTTTTTTTTTTGTTCCTTCCCCCCCCCCTCCCTCTCCGCTCTCGCCCTTCATGCGACGACTCACCGAGCACCTCACGGCGCTTCGCGCTTGGTGCTAGCAATGTCTATGCCTGGTCGGTGAAAACCCGACATTCTCCGTCCTGGCATTTGTAGGGGTGCGAGGATCTATGGTTATACGACTACGGCCATGCGTGAATACCGAGTACCCCCCACCCCCGCCTATAATATTGTTTTTTATATAGGCTACCGTATTCGCATACTGTAATGTATAAAATCACTTTTCCGGTTATTTATTTATTTATTTTTTCCGTTTTTTTTTTTTTTTTTTTGCTACCGTCCCCGTCCCCTCAATTTTAGCTGGCAATGGAAAGCAACGGCAAGCGAGTGACTCGGACCGGCAGGACGGTTTCGTATGATATTGGCCAGGTTGACTTCGGAGAGCCTGGAACGAACGGACAGCATTCCTTTTTCCAGCTGCTTCACATGGGGCAGGTGCGTACTCATCATATCATTACTGCTTATTCTTAGCTAGGATTCGATTGCCGGCCGATTCTTCAAAGGTCTTTTATCTAGACTTTAGTATGGAAGGGGAACAACCTCCAGCGACCTTACGGGTTTGTCTTCGATCTTGATTGCATACATAAATTACTACCGTATAGATGATACTTTTAAGAAACATACGTTTGGCTTCGACGCTCAATGCCTCGGCAGTTAGTGTGCACAACCCAGCTTACAGTAGTTTTCTCTCCAATCAGCAGTGAGTGGGCTTGTTTTGCTCGTCTTGATGACTGGTTGATTTCTCTTAACGTGGACTTCCTTATCTCTTTAAAAGCCCAGCTTCCTCGCCTCAGCCATATTACATGCGTTAATGCGTTGAAAACAAAAACAAAAACAAAACACAAAACACAAACACAAACGAACAAAAAACTGGTCCATTGCACAAAAACGACAACATGCTATGTACGTTTACCCTCCGCCCCGGCCATTCCCTATATTGCTCGTATTATTGTTCGCTTCGTTTTTTTTTTTGTGTGGTAGCTTTGTTCTTGCATCCTCCCCTTTTGTTACCTCGTCACTCCCTTCCTCTACATGCCCAAGGTACCTGAGGAGTTCAGGATGTTGCGACGGTGATACCTTTATGGACCAGGATACCGACACGTATGATAGCCGTCTCGGACGCCTGGGTGTCGGCATCCAGGTCGATGAAGGTCTCAATATCGCAACTCAGGATGCCTTGGAGTTCCTTGGCGATGTACAGCACAGGACTCCTGTACTGTACATCGCCAAGGTACTCGAACGCATCCTGAGTTGCGATAGTGAGACCTTCATCGACCTGGATGCCGACACGTACGAGCCGTCTCGGATGCCTCCTGAGAAACAGGCTGATAAGATAACCAGGCTGCTGATGTTCTTATCCCACACTATCTGAAAAGAAGAACCTGTCCAAAGATAACATCCGTCTTATTCAGGGAAGGGATGCGAAGAGTAATCAAACGATCCCCTATCCCCGACCATATAGAAGGCGTGATTCAGGACAGGCACAGCCACATCGATTCAGTCCTTCAAAGCCTTTGCTTCTTTCTCCCCAAGATATCAGGGAGAAACAAGTGCTTATTTTGATAATAAGAAATTCGAGAGCCTTTGTCTTGAAATTACACTAGTGTAGAAAGCACGCTACCTCTATTAAGAATAAGAAATCCAGCCTGGGCCAGCTTTCCTGTTTCTTATTATGAATAGGTGTCCTGTACTGCTGTAGAGGAAGGAAAGGAAAGAAAGCCTGAGTGTCCGACACCCAGATCAATGAAAGTCTTCGCCGTCCGTCGCACAGCGTGATTTACTCAAGTACCTTTTTGGCGATGCACGTAGAAGGGATATGATGGCAAGAAAAAAAATCGAAAATTGCCATTAAAACACGAATGAATCAAGCAGTAAACAATACGAGCAATATAGGGAACGACCGGCGCAGGGCACGTATCATAGGCGCAGGGGAGGAACCGTAATACTCGTATAGAATATTTTGTCGTTTTTGTGCCATACGTAGGGACCAGTTTTTTTTTTTTTTTTTTTTTTTTTGCTTACGAGTTATGCTTCCTTGTTCTCGTAGCTTCTTACTCGTACATGCGGTATCATATACATTGCACTCAGCTAGCAAATATGAGTTTCGACGAAACCCTCGATCTCACAGCTGTGTGTGTGTGTGTTTTTTTTATACATAGGATATTGTCTTGTGTGTGATTTTGGTGATCGACCAGATGTTGCTTTTGTTGTTGTTGTCGTTTTTTTTTTTTTCGCCAACGGGTACTGGTACGCTGGATATTATCAGAGGGGGTTTTTATGTGGTGAACGGCGTGTTGTTTTCGGTTTCCTTTTTTTTTCTTTTTTTTTTTCGTCCTGGGTTTTCTTTTGTGTGGCTTTTTTGGGGGGGGTTGTTTTGTTTTCGGGAAGGTGGTTATGTGTCGTTTTTCATCGTATTTTTTTCAAATCCTTTTCTGTCGACGTGTTTTTTTTTGTCAAGTTTTTAATCCCTCACTCTCCCTTTCTCTCGTGGTCGCTCGGTTTGATTCGTCTTTGTGTACCCCCCCCCCCCACACTTTTTTCGTCCTGTTTCGTCGTTTTTTTCTTCTTTTTTTTTCTAGATTTGTCCGGCAGAGTTTATCGGATTCATCGAATCGCAGCACCCGCTGCACGTGGAGGGGGAGCCTATCTGCTCTCACGACGAGCTCATGGCGAACTTCTTCGCGCAGGTCAGTCAGTCAAACAGCAACGCCTCTTTTTAAAGTGTCAGCCAATCAACAATGCCTCGGTATGTGCCTCTTTTGTTTTCCTACACTACATTAAGGCGCAATAATATTTGACCACGTAAAATAAGCCAGAGCGGTAAAGGCTTGTCATCCTTGCATGGAGGCTGGACTGGGGGTTCGACTCTCGACTGGTGTTTCGTTTTTAGCACAGCACTTTTTCTGGGTCTTCTTCCTTAGCGGCAAGGGCGGAATACGGTAGGGCGCCGAGTTTTGCAAGAACTCGATGAGAAACTATGATGGCCAGTAAGTTGAGACTGCTGAACCCGGTGCGCGATAAAAAACGAAGGGTCGTGTTTAGCCGTACCAGTGGGGGGGGGGGGTGTACTCATGTCGTGCACGGCCGTAGTAGTATGACCATAGACCCTCGCGGGGGGGAGACGCTTGTGACGTCGGCTTATTCAGAAGGTCGCTGAGGGTGAATAGATGAAACCTTCCCACGAGTTGTGCTGGTGAGCAGAAGCGATTGTAATGGAAGTACCCGCACTACAATGCTACTCTTGGGATACTGGGCCAGGCTAGATTTATTGTTTCGAGAGTGGGTGTGTTCCCCCCCTTACGTTATGTATCGTGTAACCGATCATGCCCAGCTTTGTCGCCCAGGTCGGACAAATAAAAAACGCTCTTCGTGTTAGCAGTATATGTACAGTGCGTGTATTGTCTTGACGTCATATACCCATGGTATGTCTGCAGTGCGTGTGTCATGGTATGGCTGCAGCGTGTTTAGCATGTCTGACGTGTCTGCGGTATCGTGTGCAGCGGTATCATAATCGGTATGCGTGTCGTTGTCTAGCCTTCTCTACCTTTACTCTACCCTTACACTACCCTATGTTTACCCTACATGACCCTCTCTTTACCATACCCTGCCTTTTCCCTACCCTAACTGTACCATGCCCTTACCCTAACCTACCCTTACCCTACCCTTACATTACTCTACCCTTATCTTACTCTACCCTTACCCTACCCTACCCTTACCTACCCATACCCTACCCTTACCCTAGCTTTACCCTACGCTTACCCCCACCCTTTCCCTACCCTTACCCTACCCTTACCCTACCCTTACCCTATCGATACCCTACCCTTACCCTACCCTTTCTCTACCCTTACCCTACTCTTACCCTACCCTTACCCTACCCTTACCCTACCCTTACCCTACCCTTACCCTACCCTTACCCTACCCTTACCCTACCCTTACCCTACCCTTACCCTACCCTTACCCTACCCATACCCTACCCATACCTTACCCTCACCCTACCCTTACCCTACTATTACCCTACCCTTACCCTACCCCTACCCCTGCCCTTACCGTACCCTTGCCGTTACCGTACCCTCGCCGTTACGCTACACCAGCCCGACGCCCTGGCAGTGGGCAAGTCGAGCTCGGAGCTTGTTCGCGAGGGCTGCCGACCCGACCTCGTCCCCCACCGCACCTTCGACGGAAACCGCCCCTCGCTCTCCCTTCTCGTACCCAAGGTAAGCTTCTGCTCGTGATGGTGGTGGTGGTGGGAGGTTTGGGGGGGGCGGGGGGGGGGCGGGTAGAGTGGTAGGTTGATGAGGGGGGGGTGGTAACTCATTTTCATGGCAATGGCGTAGTCGTATGACATAGACCTGCCTCTCCCACTAACAATTGCGGGAGGAGCAATGGTCGGGGGGGAGAAGGTGGTGCTGTGTCCAGGCTGTGGTCGTAGTGGGGGGGGGGGGGGGGTGTACTCATGTTGTGCACGGCCGTAGTCATATGACCATAGACCCTCGCATCCCTACAATGCCGGGACGGAGCGCGTTGGGTTTTCACCAACCAGGCAGACATTGCTTGCACCAGGGGGTTGTAAGGGGATGTTGGTGGTAGGAGGTGAGAGACAGGGGTAGTGGTGGCGGTGGATGAGGGGTAGGGGGTACGGGGTACTCATTTGTTGCTTGCCTTGATCATTTGGCCGTGGACACACGCATCCTTTTGGAGACGGAGCAGGGGGTAGGTAGTGGCGGTGGTGCATACATGGGGAGGGGGGGGGGGGTTGGTGGTCGTCTGCTGCTCTACCGTTTCTGTTCCCTGTGGCCGTTTCCGTTACCTGAACGTTACCGCTGCTCGCCATTACTCTTTACCGGTTACCTTTCCTGTTACCTGACCAGTACCGCTGCTCACCATTGCTCTTTACCGGTTACCTGTACCGTTACTTGAACGTTACCGCTACTCACCATTACTCTTTACCGGTTACCTTTACCCGTTACCTGAACAATTACTGCTTTGTTACCGGTAACACAGGTTAACGCCTACCACCTGGGGCAGATGCTGGCTCTCTACGAACACCGAACTGCAGTGGAGGGCTTCATGTGGGACATCAACTCGTTTGACCAATGGGGTGTGGAGCTGGGCAAGAGCCTCGCCACGAACGTGAGATATGACAGTCCCGTATCCGAACGGGTCCATAGTGAAGGAGGGGGCATCACGCAAGCAAAACGAAAGAAAATCAACATTATGCTACTATCCATACGACACCCCACTCTCCCCTCGTGTTGTGGTTTCAGCTTTAGGGCATGGTTGTATTCCGTACCAGATTTAGTTGATATCATGGTGTCATGTTTTTGGATTGGTCTTTTTCTCTCCTTTGCTCGTATTATTTATATGCATTTTTTTTTCTCTTCTTTTCTTTTTTTGTACCAATAGTTTGTGATCGCGGAACTTGGGTGTTGATCAACGAAGCAGTTCGGACCGTGGGTGTACTTTTGCTGGATGCCTTTGATGAGCACTTGTACGCACAAGATGGACGAACTTATTGAAAACCACACACACGTCATTTTTCGAATTGGCGGTGTTTTCATACCGCCCCCCTTATATCATTTTTTGTGTTTTTAGTTGTCGTTTTCGACATTATTTTAGTTTTTTTTTTGTGTTCGCTTTCTTTTTTGCGAATTCGTTTTTGATGGTTCACTTTCAGGTCCGTTTTTGTTTTTGTTTAGTCCACAATTTAATTTCCGTTTTCAGGTTACGTTATTTTTCATTATCATTTTTCGTTTGCTTTCTCATGTTATTTCCATCTTTATTCTCGTTCTCATCCTCGGTTGTCATTTTAATTTCCATTCTCCTTTTCTGGCGATGCTTTCATTACGCTTCCTTCCTTCCTTTTTTTTTTTTTTTTTTTTTTGCCGTTCTCAACATTATTTTAGTTTTTTTGCGTTCGCTTCTTTTTTTTTATTCGTTTTTTATTGTTCGTTTCCGTTCTCGTTTTCCTTCTCGTTTTTGTTTCCATTTTCATCATTGTTATCATTTTGATGTATTTTTTTTTTCATTATCGTCTTCATTCTCGGTTTCGTTTTTCTCACGGCAGGTCCGCGAGAAGATGCAGCGTTTTCGGTCGGATGGCCAGGAAGCTCCCAGCGGGCTCAACCCTTCTACCTCTCGTCTCATGTCTCGATACCTGCAACAGTCCGAAACGCTTGTCAAGAAAGTTGGCAACATCAACCATCGATCGAAGCCTAAGGTGCGGTGGTGAAGGGGGTGTTTGCAGAGAGATGTAGGGGTGTTTTTTCGATGTTCATTTTGATTTTGGATGATTTTTTGTTGATTTTGGTTGATTTGTGATATATACGTGCCGTACCGTTCTTTTTGAGAAGCAGGAAGGAGATGGCAGATGGTGTGACATGGTCCCCGTATCGGTCTTGTAGCATAGACGGGAATCTGTTATTTTCATCGCCTTGAGAACGATGTTTCTCCTTTCCTCTCGTCTAGTGTCTTCTTTCTTGCTTTTTGCCTTGTTTCTCCTTTTGAAACCGCCCTATGCCGGTGTCTTCCTCTTCTTCGTGTTGCCCCGGCCGTGCAGCAGTTATGTGTTCCTCTCTTGGGCTCGTGTTTTTTTTTCTTTTAGGGGCGCTTCTGTCTCCCTGCGTCATTTGTATTCTGTTTCGTTTCATAATTCGTTTTTTTCATTTGTCTTTTTGTTCTTATTTTTCGGTTCGGCTCGTGTCGTTGTGTTCTCGTACCCGGTACGTTAGCATCTCACTTGCCTTGCCCATTAATTTGCGTTTATTTTGTTTTGGTTTTTCTCTGTTTCACAGTCTGTGACCACATAATTTGTATCTCTCTAGGATTAGGAATCAGGGCAGGCACTGGGTGTACTGATGTGGTTGGGTAGAAGTAACGGGTTTAATGTGAAGACAACACACACGTGCTGAGGCCGTTTCCTATGCGGTTCGATTTCGAGCGTCATATTTGTATTTTTCGATCTCAAAAACGAAAGCACCGTCCTATGCAGTCAGTCCGATTGTGCAAAATCTGACCGGAATTTTTTTTATTTGAGAATCTGATGACCCAAATCGTCAGATTTTGGCCCAAAATCCGACGTCTTGGGTCATCAGATTTTCGAATCGAAAAATGGCATGGTCTCTCAATTCAAGATGTTATCCACGCAGCAAGCAAGCAGCAGCAGCAGCACGATCGATGAGTTGGATGGTGACACAGCGACGTTGCTTCGCGCCCGACGCGCAGCCGACGATCGGTGGGCCTCTCCGTCGCCAAACTACAGTCGGCTGGCGCGGGCTCGGGCCTAGAGACGAGGGGAAGCGCACTCGGTGCGCGCTTCTCCGTACTCTTAGACTTTACAGCAGCAGCAGCAGCAGGAGTACAGTAGTAGTCAGTCAACGCTGGGATACTTCGTTGTGTCAAAATCACACCCTGGACAATTCCTATTTCAATAGTCTATTGTGTCTATAATTATTTTTGGGTGTAGTCTATTAATTGGAATTGCCCAACCAAATGATTTTGATTGAAGTATATTCATTTGAATTGTCCGGGTAATTAGTTTTGAATGCTGCCTACCAATTGGAATTGTCC
>MEHQ01000089.1:0-32442 GCA_008828725.1 Saccharina japonica
CAAACCACTCTAATTATAAGTAATCTGTCCCCAAAACGGGACTCCAGTCCTATAAGGGTTAAGATCAGTTTTTGGTAGAGGTAGAGAGCTCCTATACTAGAATCAAGTGATTATCATCGCCTCAGAAAAAAATGCTACAAACACCTCTATCGTAGCCCCCCCCAATAAGTTTGGGTTCTAACGCCCCTCATTGGAGCTACACGCACGTTTTCGGGGACGACTAGCTACTTGTGGTTCGTGTGGGGTTGGTAGAATTAGTGTTTTTTTAACGTCTTTTTAGGACTGTGCCCCCACTAGAGCGGTCTGAGTAAAAGGCCGTACAGTATCCCGATATAAGGCGGCCAGGATCGCTTGGCGCCACTTGCAATGACATTCATAACCGTGAATGGATCAGGCGACTTCCCTGCAATAAGACGCGTCATAGATATCATTTTAGTGAGAGCAACAATTTTACAGCCCATGGACTGCAGCTCTTGACTGCGGTCCACACGCTATTTCGCTGACCCTAACCGTAACCCTGACCCCATCCCTATACTTGTGCACCTACCAAGTGGGAGCAAGGTGGCAAAAGGGATCGTACGAGTATGTGTGCCATCATATTTGTAGGTGGCGTTCCTAAGTCTTCATGTCGGGCAGGTGTCAGTGCTCGATGAAAATAAATGCATACCTACATATCGGTAGTAAACTCGAAGGATATCGATGCTATTATATCAACAAAACGGGCACGCGTATGAAAAAGTAACAATTGAGACTCTCTTGCAAAACCGTACAAGGCATGAATATTCTTGGAATATTCAGCTATGAATGGTGATACCCGTGGACACCCCGTTTTCTGTCGACTTTATAGGTTTCTAGAGATACTGTGAGGGGGGATATGCCAAACATACGGGTACCCGGGTACTCGAACCCGCCGAGTACCCGGGTTTTGGTCACCCCCAAAACCCGCGGGTTTCAAGGCAAACCCGAACCCGTCACGGGTTTCGCCCATCCGGGTTGTATCCGCCGGGTACCCGGGTTTCGGTCATCCGGGGTACACCTCTAGTCTATACACACACCGCCACTACATATTAGGATTTTGGGGTATATCGAACTTGAACTGGACGAAAACATCACGAAGGTCCCAGGATTTTCTTTTGGGTAAAATCCAAATCAAATTTGGGAGTTCACCCGACTTGTGCCTGCACGTCAACGGCAGATTAACGACTCCGGTACAACCCGGCGCATTTCTTGATCGCATCGATTACCACGATCGAGGCGATAAACCGTGAACCACAACGCGAGGCCACCCGGACAACAGCCGCGCCCACGCCTACAGACCATAGCACATCGTACCCCGGCGGTGGCGCCTCAAAAACAATCGTGCCGGTCGGAATCCCAACTTTTCGATCAGCCCGATGCGCCAAACCGCCCAAGAACCGAGTGATCGACAAAAAAACAGGAGAATATGCTCAAGACTGCTATAGCACCATCGCCGTCGCTGTTCCCCCTGTGGCATTTCAGGTGTCCCTCCGCCCACCCGAAATACCCACCCTGAGAGCGATAGGTTCCTAGCCCAGCGTCGACCCAGTCGATACTGGTCCAAGGAACTATGTGGCTCTGGCCGGATTCCACCCCGGAAATCGTTGTATAACCGTTATGAAACCGTTTTGAAACCGTTTGAAACTGCATTATCTAACCGTTATCAAGCTTATGAAACCGTTTTTAATGAGCTATGAAATCGTTTTGTAACCGTTGTGAAACCGTTATAAAACCGTTGCGAAACCGTTAAAATCCAGGGCTTACGCCACGGCAATTCCCACGAAGCGGCGCAGGACAAGCTGTGTCTCTGGCCGGATTCCACCCCGGAGGGCGTTGTATGAAACCGTTATGAAACCGTTAAAAATCAAGGCTTGCGCCGTGGCGATCCAGCCGAAAATGGTCCAGGGCAAGCTGTGGCCCTGACCGGATTCCATCCCGGAGATCGTTGTATAATGTAACCGTTATGAAACCGTTTCGAAACCGTTATGGAAGCGTTTTCTAGCGGTGATGAAACCGTCGTGAAACTCTTTTGAATCAATTATTAAATCGTTTTTTCAACCGTTTTATAACCGATATAAAAACCGCTGCGAAACCGTTATGAAACCGTTGTGAAACTCTTTTGAATCAATTATTAAATCGTTTTTTCAACCGTTTTGTAACCGATATAAAAACCGCTGCGAAACCGTTATGAAACCGTTGGGAAACCATTAAACTTCAGGGCTTGCGCCACGGTGATACCGACGAAAGTGGCCCAGGGAAAGCTGTGGCTCTGGCCGGATTCCAGCCCGGAGGGCGTCGAGGCGAGCGAGCGAGTGCCGCCAGTCGTTGTGCCCGAAATGGACAGCGACGATTTCGGCGGCAACTGGTACGCGCGCGACCTTCCCTACGGCTTCGACACCCTTCTTGAGAACCTTGCTGGTGAGGGAGGGAGGGAAAGAGTGAGGGGGGGAGGGAGGGAGGGGGGGGGGGGGGGGGTCTACGATGCCGGGACGGAAATTGTCGGGTTTTCACCGGCCAGCCAGAAATTGCTTGCATGAAGGGCGAAGCGAAACGTAAGGTGTTGGCTGGGGGGGACGGGAGGGGGGAGGGAGAGAGAACCGGAGGGGGAGGCAGGAAGGGAGGAAGGTTGGCACCTCCACTTGCTCTTAAAGCCCGCGCTCATCACAGTCGGCCTGTAGACCTGGAGTCTAGCGCTTCAGAGAGCGAGGCAATAGAGCTTTTACAGCATATAGAGCTATAGGGCCATATCCAGAGGTAGCACGTTTTTTGGCTGAAATGCTTTTTTCTGGATGACCAGGCTCCTCAAAGCCCAAAAATCGTCGGAATGTCATCTTGTTTTGCAAAAACCAAAAATTGGATGCCTAGACCATTGGATTGTTCATCGGTTTGCGCTTTCATTTAACCCATTCAGAACTGAAAAACTTACTCCACACTAATTCCAAGTAGTTTGTCCCAAAAATCGTGGGACCAGTTCTTAAGGGGTTCAAACAAAATAAAAATCAGTTTTTTTTGGGGTGGCGTGGAGAGATCCTATACTATAATCAAGTGATTATCATAGCCTCAGGAACAGAAAAGGTTCACATCTACCGCCCTAGTGTGCCCACCAAGTGAGAGGTGGAAAAACGCAGCAGACCCACCCCTGCCCACGCCCCCCACCCCCCCCCCGAGTAGTGGGTTCGACTTGGCTCCGCTTCGACTAAAAAGTGGTTGGTGTGAGCGCGTGCTATATACGCTCAGAGGTATACGAAGTATACCATTTTCGTTTGCCTTCTAAGGCTATCTGGTTTTTCAGACGGAGCTCCATAACTGAAAATAATTGCTGGTCGACATCCCATTCGTTTTACAACACTATTTTTCGTTAGCGCCTACTGTATGTACATACACGTGTTCGTTCTTCACGTTAAACCGTTATTTCCACCCCGTCGACATTCAGCACACCCAGTGTCCGTGCCGATTATTTATCCAACCCTAGGGGGGTACAAGTTCCGGGGTCACAACACTACGACACAGAGAAACTGCATTTGTTATGCAGTGAGTAAGCAGAGTAGACAATGCAATGCCATGTCACCATACTGGATACGGCAAAACACGACATACACGCATTGGAAGAGAGAAACATCGGAAAAAACAAAGAGAAAAAACATGGGATTTGTGCATCGAGTTAAGATAAGCCTACTTTTTTAGGAGGAGACCCAGGAAAATTAGGTGCTACCGCTACCGTAGTAGCATTGCGTCTTATGGTCCACTTTAACTCTTCAATGCAAGATAGGATTCCTAGAAAATTCCCAGGCGGTTGGGGGTGAGGGTTATAGGGGTAGTGTTTATAGCCAAGCGGGTTTCATCCAGTTTTGCCGAACCAGGGCCAGGTCTTACGCACTATAATACAACCCCCCCCCCCCCGCCCCCCATCTCTCCTGATGCCTCCATGTTATGTTTCCCTTGTCCGCAGACCCAGCACATGTCCCCTTCGCTCACCACGGCGTCATGGGCTCCCGACCGATGGGGACGCACATGGACATCACCATGGAGAAGGAACAAGGTATGCTTCGCCGCTGGTCTGAGATTCGACTACTACTGTGCATAGGAGGGCGATGTAAAAGAAGAGCGAGGACAATAAATAAATATAGGATGAAAGCAATTATACCTACAGGTAGCGAAGCGCGGTCTTTACAAACCGTCTGTACGAGTAGTAGTTCCTATGACGACTCTTCCCTTTTCGGAGGCTGGTGTATGTAGTCTATAGCGACCGAAAACATGAGAACCGCGGGTTTGAGGGTAGCTTAACCCGTTTTTCTCGATAAATTGGTTTGACACGCCGCCCGTGTACGAGACGCAAAGAACTAGCCCTAACCCTAAGCCAATCAGACCCGATCAACCATTTGGTCAGCGTCGGTCCCTTCCTTCTGGACGCATGCTACGGTGCGGTAGAGATGCACCATGTTTTTGCCTTTTAAGGGTGGTCACTTAAGGAGCGTTGTATACCTCACCTAAAAACTGTTTTCGGAGGAAAATAAAAGTGCTACGAGTACGTATATACACCGATGAACACTCCCATGGGCCTAAGAATCCAACTGAACACATTTATAGCAACACAAGATTAGGAAACGTTTTAGACGAAACGTATTACCTCTGTCGTGCTATTATATTATAGCACGCGTCTTTGTCTCGTGTACACAGCAGGGTTCGAATTAGTTGGTGAAACGTGCGCAATTGCACCAAAAATCTGAAATATCAGCTTTTGCGCACGAAAAAAACAGTAGATGTGCGGCTTTGCGCACATCACTTTTAGGCCCCCGCACACTTTTTGGCCGCAGGCCAAAAAATTGTGCTGGTTCACTTCGCCGTAGGCGAAAAACAAAATTGGGGCCTATTTTCGCCGCAGGCGAAATAACTTTTGGGTCCGTTTTTGCCGCAGGCATATATTTGTTTTAGGCCTTTTTCTTGCGATTTATTCGACAATTTCCTGCTGAATTTGTCTGTGGCTTTCTTTTTTGAGGGCACTGAGTTCAAATTTATGACGGTTTTGTACGTCCGTGGATAAAACAAGGCTTGAAAGGGTCGCAAATACAAAGGCTATGCTTGTCTGTGTGATATTTGCAAGACGAGCGAATGAGACGCACATTTTGAGTACATTTACGCACATACGTCCAAAATTTTCGCCTCCGGCGGCCCTCCGGGGGCACTCCGGGGGCCCTCCCGGGGGGCCCTCCCGGGGGGCACATCCAAATATGCCCGATGTGCGCTACGCGTACATGTTGCTGGAGCACTAATTCGAACCCTGGTACACAGTATATAGTACGTATCAACTATTTGACCGAGGAAGTGGTAAGCTCTACTATTGGTTTTTATCAAACCCTTATATATGTACAGCACATACGTGTATAACGACCCCGGGGTTCGAATCATGACTGTTAATATATCGACGTCAGGGCTGCTACGAGTACGTACGCAGGACGAGAGAACAAAAAACGCATTTTGCATAGCATTGCACTGAACTGAACTGTGCCCCGCCGTTCCCCATGGGCATGAGTTTGCATCTGCCGGTACTATACTGTGCCATAGACGAGACTTGCACCTACTCCCATACTCGGTGTTAGTTTTAAGAACAAAAGTAATAGTTACATTAAATTGTTTGTATCATTATTTTCTAAGCGGTTGAACTCGTCAAGTGAGCAACTACCCGTTGTTAGTAGTCTCATACATTTACTTGATTTTTTGTTGACGACTACATAGTATAATAGAGCTACTGTATATAGGTCGGGTAGCGGAAACCAACTTGTTCCAAGTCATGTTTCGCATGAGATATTGAGCTCCTCATGTGAGGAAGGAGCTCAGAAAATAAGGCGCCACCCTTATAAGGTGGTATTTCTCAGAAAATAAGCCACCATCCCTATAAGGTGGCATTGGTCATAAAAAAAGCCTTCATCCCTATAAGGTGGCATTGCTCAGAAAATAAGCCACCACCCCTATAAGGTGGCATTGGTCATAAAAAAAGCCTTCACCCGTATAAGGTGGCATTGGTCTGAAAATAAGCCGCCACCCCTATAAGGTGGCATTGGTCTGAAAATAAGGCGCCACCCTTATAAGGTGGCATTGCTCTAAAAATAAGCCTCCATCCCTATAAGGTAACATTGCATTGCTCTAAAAATAAGGCGCCACCCCTAGAAGGTGGCATTGGTCTGAAAGTTAGCCGCCACCCCTATAAGGTGGCATTGCATTGCTCAGGAAATAAGGCGCCACCCCTTATAAGGTGGCCTTGCTCATAAGTTAGCACATTAGTAGTATTTGCCACTCACTAAATTATCATCCATAGGGTATTTAATATGGAATACGGGGAATATTTTCTTCTGTGGGTTTTAATGTGGTCGATCGATCAATTAAAAGTAAATAATCATGGGTGGTGGTAAAGTACCAGTCTGGCCGGGAGGATAGCCCCTGTTTGATACTCGAAAGGCCGTCCAAACGCGGGCAAAATTACCGCCCAGAGTGTAAGTCTACTTTTCTGCATTGCATGGCATTGCCTTGCACGGTGTGGCATTGCGTAGCATTGCATGGCATTGCGTGGCATTGCATGACATTGCATGGCATTGCATGGCGTTACATGATATTGCATGGCATTGCATCGCATTGCATGGCATAGCATGGCGTTGCGTGGAATGGCACGACATTGCATGGCATGGCAAGACATTGCATGGCATGGCATGGCACGACATTGTATGGCATTGCATGAACGTCGCGTGTCGTTGCATGGCACTTGACGGCTTCGCAAGGGCGTTGCAGAATGCCCACTTTCCCGCACTCTTTGACTCTATGCGCGTCCATGTATACATCGTATGTAGATATGCTCATGCATAGAAGGGGGTTACAACACCGGACGTATCATGATCTATCTATCTACAGATAGATCATGGTCTAGTGCCTCACTTGCCGCTGTGAGGGGTTGTGCAGGATATGTGCACAGTACAGATCCAACGCAGGAAACATCATTATGTGTTGCATGGTACAGTAGACCCAGTGCAGATTCTGCGGGTATCCGCCGGCAACAGGAGCTAGACCATAAGCTTCGTATACGAGATCGGGAATCGTAGATCTGCCTTGCAAGGTCTTGATTATGAAGTGGGAATCGATGATCCATCGATGATCTGTCCGAGGCGTTAAAGGTTTCCTTACTATTTTGGCGTCTCTTGGCATTTCTTCTTTCGGGGCATGTTCACGAGTGATCAACGTGAAAGCTGCTATTGTAGTCCAATAGGCTACTGTAGTCCAGTGGGCTACTGTCGTCCAATAGTCCACTGTAGTCCAAGTAGACTACTGTAGTCGAATAGGCTACTGGATCCCAATAGGCTACGTACTGTAATTCAATAGTCTGCTGCAGTCCAATAGGCTACTGTAGTTCAATAGGCTATCGTAGTCCAAATAGTCTACTGTAGTCCAATACATTTCCATTTTTTCTGTTTCCTTGGTTTTTTTCTTTGCGGGAATGCTTATGAGTGGTCAACGCTGAAGATCGTGCATGCTGCACGGTGTTGTCGGGTGGCAAACACATTATAATTATTTCTATTTTGCAGGCGAGAACGGCTTCAAGACTTCGAAGACGGGTTTCGCCGGCCAGCGAAACATGGTGGTCGGGTTCGAAGCTCCAGGCCTTATCTACTACCGGACCGACTACACCGATGTGAGCAGCGGTATATACCATGACCAACACGTAGAAAGCGCGCGCCCCCTCTCTGTAGTGTGTGTGCGCACGTTTTCATTTATTTGATGTTTGACACATGCATCAGCTGTGAGTTCAACCGATTAAGTTATCGGTACTCAGCGTGTGTGTTTGTGTGTGTGCTTTTTTCCCATCCCATTTATTATCTCTCTCAGTCGTAACTCAGATCCGGGGTCACATAGTAGGCTTCCCCCCCCCCCTCCCCGTTACGGTACGCGCCTTACTTCCTACCGCGAGAAGGTTTCGGGACTTTCTTCCCTCGTCGACTCGCGTCGAAGTATGCCTACCGGTACCCACGTTGTGTGTGTGTTTTTAATTATTATTTATAAATCCGTGAACTGTGAGTTCGACCGCCGCATTAGTAATAGTCGATACTCAGATTCCGTGCTGTGTATATTATACCACCCTGGGCGGAAACATAAGGACCGTTTATACATGAAAACGAATACCAAGCGGTCCTTATACTTACGCCCAGTGTGCACGATGAACCTAATAATTGCCAATCATCTGGCCTAGGTTCGCATCGAAAAACAGAACGTGAAAACAAAGGATGCATGGGATGCAGCTCAAGCCTGAAGCATATATAGGTACAGACGGGAGTTAAAAGTAGCAGACTGTGTGCAGAGAGAGAGGGCTCTTTTTTTGTTTCCGTGTTTTTTCAACGTTGAAGCTCATGCTACACAATATACAATATACTGCTACTGTGGTCGTAAACATAAGGACCGTTTATACAGTAATACGAAGAAAAATCGGTCCTTACATTTACTGCCAGAGTGGTACAACGTTTCACATGCATGGCACAGCACGACACTGATCATCTAGATCATCTATCACCGAGGACCGCAGTAAATAGGACCAAATATTGTTACTAAAAGTAGGGAAATACATACCCTGGTAGTTTTTTGTGTGGACCGTAGATCCCGTTCACTATGATCCCCCGCAATAGATCATCTACTGCTGTAGATCATAACCTGCCGTTACGAGATGTTGTGTGCAGGATCTGTACAGTACAGATCCCACCCAGGAAACCTGTCTTTAGATGATGCAGATTAAAACGGCTCCCACGCGGCGACGCGAGCTAGATCATACAGATCCTACAAGATCGGGAACAGATCTTCCCCTGAAATATCTAGACCATGAAGTGGGAATGGTCTGAATGATCTGTATGATCTGTATGATCTGTATGATATGTATGGTCTGTATGATCTGTATGAGCTGTATGGTCTGTAGGAGCTGTATGAGCTGTATGATCTGTATTATTTTATGATCTGTATGTTCTGTATGATCTGTATGATCTGTATGATCTGTATGACCTGTATGATCTATATGATCTGTATCATCTGTATGATTTGTCCCACGTGTGTCGCGAGCAACTTTTTTTTTATAGCTGCGTCAGGTGTGAGTTCGACCGACTGATTTATCGGTACTCAAGTTTCTAATGCTTTATATACCCCGGTATATGGAATCAACTATTACCTCGTTTGGGCTATTACGGGAGAACGTAGTTAACATGACCAAATATGCTTACTAAAAATACTGGAATATATAGATTTTTGTGTACCAGATAGGTCTTGCTTACTATGCCCCCCCCCCGTAAATAGTCGGTATTTACTTGCCCGGTTACTTGCCCGGTGTCTACTTATTGCTTATTTGACGTAGCTTTCAAGAGGTTGTTTTGTATGTTTTTCCTTTCGCTCTTGCCCCATGGCTACGCGCACAAGTAGCTGGTACGTATGTACGTACGTATATACGAGGGCCGAACGCCTGCTGCTGTGTGTTCTCCCTTTTCAACTTGCGACACGAAACCCCGGGATTCCAAGTCGACCACAATCATCGTCCCTAAGGGGGGGGGGGAAGCTTGGGGTTTAGCTTATACAAATGCGCCAGCTGTGTGAGTGAGTGAGTGAGTTGTGTACCGATTGATTTATAGATAATCGACGGGCAAGCTGTTGCGAGCTGCGTGATGTACGTGGGCCGCCCCGCGTTCTCGCCTATATATGTACCGTACAAACCCGGTCGATGAGATAGCACACCCCCTCTCTACTAACTATGCACTTATCTAGTCTTACCCTATACTATCATTCTGGACAGAAACATTTGAGCGTTTTACTGTTCCGTCCACAGAGTGGGTGGTACCTGGTACATAGTTTCTGAACATGATATTAAACAAACGGAAACCCTGTGCGGCCAGGTGCTACCGGGAATCTTGGCGCGGCTCCCCCCTCCTCTGAAAGCCCTTACGTGGGTGATCAACACCTTCAAGCTGGACAAGCGCATGGCCATGAAGGTGGGCTCACTTTTTGTTTTTGTTTTTCGTTTTGTGACCCGCCAGCCAGCCCCAAGGAAACCCTCGGCGGAAGGGGATGGTGTTGGTTTGTACTGTATGGCATGGCGTTTCTGTTGGGTAGGGGCTGGCTGGCTGGCTGGTGTGACGCCCCGGGGTCCTAAAAACAAAACGCCCTGAGGAACCATCTGGTATACCTGGTATCTCGGTATAGAGTCCGGCAATGCGTAAAATATCAGAGTCATTGGTTTTGTGGAGGGAGGGGGGGGCGTTTCACGCGCGGAGAAAGGAGACAAAGGGGCATGCCACCAGAGAGGGGGGTACTGCTGTGGTAGACATGTCAGCCAGCAGCTCTCCCTCGCACGCCACAGAAAAGGGCAAGGAATCAGCTATCCAATTCTCCCCCGACCCCCTGGCTCCTAGACAATGATGGGTTGGCGTCGAGTGACAACGACGTCGTCGTACAACGATCCACCAGACACTAGACATGTGACGTACAGGCTGCCCCTTCCCGCGCAAATGCCACATATGCGAGACATTAGCCACCGTGCAAATGGCAGCTCAATGACCAGACTCTCCGCAACAACAGGTAGAACACGTTAAGACACGAAAAATCCGATTGTCCCCTCCCGAATGGCTGGTCAATGGCAAAATGACTAAAGGCAAGAAACAAATGAGTTCGCCGCCCCCCCCCCCCCCCCCCCCCCCCCAAAAAAAAACAAAATCGACAGCGCTGGCTGCTACATATACAGCCTGACATGTCTTAACCCTCGCACTGGTTGAAGCACGATCCTTACCAATTAATGCCGTCAAGTGGTTTGTTCCCCAAAAAAAACATAGGTGCGATCCTAAAGGATTCAAAGAGAACGCGCAGCATATATATACCTGGTACGGTCTTATCAACCCTGCGCATAGGAAGAATATGCAAGCAGCAGTGTGTACGAGTATGTGTCACCGGGCTGAGAGCGTCTGGTACAGCTCCTTACATTGTAGTTCTGGCGGGCACGCCGCCTAGAGAGATGGTGCTCTTTCTCTGGACGATGCTGTACATAATCGTCATGTGCTGTCGGCTTGTCCCCCCCCCCCCCCCCCTCCCCCCCTGTTTTCTGCACTTCCTTGTCGTCGGTCGGACTACTGCTGCTGCTGCTGTGCTTTCAGCCGGAGGAAAGGAAGGAAAATTCTGATTTGCTGCTGAGCTTCTTCGTGGGCTACGCGGTTCCCACCACTCCCGGCCACTGCAGGATATTCACCAGGTAAAGCTACTCAGGAAAAATAGCGATTGCTTTTTACGTACATCGAACAGGTCACGATATAGACCATCTACATTGATATACGAAGTACAGCAGAAAGTGGTGCCTGTGTAGTGCCGGCTGAGTAGAGCCGGCTGCCCGCTATACCTAGTGTCTATGAAATAACTTGGCACATATGGGATTAGCCAGTGTGGCAGTGAGCGGAATAGTGCCGGTTGCCGCCATAGTGCCGGTATTGTTGCCTGGCGCATATCATACCGACACTATATAGGGACCCCAACTGCTGAGTCTTGCAACGGCCGTTGTGAGGTATTGTTCAGATCGAACCCATGAAAATGCACTCATATCGTGCA
Source organism: Saccharina japonica (assembly GCA_008828725.1). Classification (NCBI taxonomy): domain Eukaryota; class Phaeophyceae; order Laminariales; family Laminariaceae; genus Saccharina; species Saccharina japonica. Next base: position 11,620 of record MEHQ01000089.1, read on the forward strand.
GATCATACGAGCTCCTGCCCTGCAGATATGCCCCCGATCTACCGTATATGATCTGCATGGTGTGGATCATGGGGCATGACCTAGATTATGCAGGTCATATCGATCGTGCACATCATATAGATCAGGAATATATCTGCCTCGAACTATCTCGATCTGGTCTGTCCCAAGCATGAAAAAAAACAAAATGCTACGTATCGTTCTCGTGTGTACATGTTGTTGCTGTTGGCTTCTTATTTTTCCATCCCATGTACTACCTTCGTCCTTTAGCTCTCCCCCTCCCAGTAGTAGCTCAGATTCGGGTCCAGCTAAGTAGGCTCTTATCCCCCCTCCCCACTACCAGGTAGGTATGTTTCATACCTTGCATTTTTATCAAGAGAAGACTGAAGCCCTTTCTTCCCTCGTCGACTCGCATCGGATTCCGCCTGCGCACGCTACGAAGATGCTCTCAGCAATTGGTTCCTTTTTTCTGTTTTGCAAATAAAACCATAATCTCACCACGGTGGGATTCGAACTCGGGTACCAATGCTATTAGTATTATCAGTAGCTTTTGAAGCTACCACTAGACCTTCGGGTTTCAAAGTAAAACATTGCTACGTATCGTTCTGGTATATACATGTTGTTGCTGTTGGCTGTTTCCCCCCCATCCCATATTATCTTCGCCTGTCTCTCCCTCTTCCGGGTAAGTCAGACCTGGGGTCACATAGCAGCCCCCCCCCCCCCCCTACGGTTCGTGACTTATTTTTTTTATCGTGAGCGGAGTTCAGCTATTTCTCCCCTCGCCGACTCCTGTCGCTTTGCGCCCACCCACGCGCCAGACGCTCTTAGCAGTTGATCCAGTCTATTTTTCTAAATAATTTCGCAATACCACCACGGTGGGGTTCGAATCCCGGGATCAACTCTAGTAGACTCGAGAGTAACGTCTGGACCACCGCGGCGACCGGCTACATGTTCATCGTCTCGACCTGTTTTAGATTTTCCCGGACATCTACTTTCCGTCCCGCATCTCAGGTAGAGGCACCGAATGTATCACATCATACCGATTTTGACGTTCGAAGACGTCGCTTAGTCTTAGTCTCCTCCGGTTACTGCTGTACTGGCAGATATGGACATTATAAAGAAAAACGCACCTCTATTACTAAATGGCGCTATGCTCGGCATATATGTAGGCAAATTTGCATCAAATAGGCATCGTAGGCAAAACAGGAGTCCAGGTGCAACACGCCTCAAAAGCGGCTTATCCATCAGCCTGAAGCTACAAGAAGCCGTAGGGTATTGCGGTTGTGTTGTACGATCTGCTGGGTGACTCCGCTGGACGACGATTATGCTGGGTGATACACTACTAAGGATTCTGTTGGAGGTCTCCGCTGGTTGATTATGCTTATGTTGTTGTGCCGTACAATTCTGCTGGATGATTCTGCTGGGCCGAGTCTGCTGTGGAATACCGGGGTCGTATGGATCTGCTGTATGATATCACTACTGGAGTACTTCGTATGATATTGCTGGATTAATTAGTCTACTGCTTGGTGCTGATGTACGATTCTACTGCTGTATCGTCACACACCATGGGCTAACGTGATACCAACAAGACAACAACAACGATGGTCGACGCGGAAAGAAAGTGCTGAAATATTTTCGCGATACAAGTGCAAGGCAAGTAACGTAGTGGGGAGGGAGGAGAAGAAGAGCCTACTGAGTGACCCCGGGTCTGAGTTACGACTAAGAGGGAGTAGGGTGAGGATAATAAATGAGATGGAAAAACTAAACAACAACAACAACAAAAACAACAACAACAACAACAACAACAACAACAACAACAACAACAACAACAACAACAACAACAACAACAACAACAACAACAACAACACACTACGTACAACTACGCAGACTTATAATACCTATATTTTTGCATTCCATGCTGATAGAAACGTGAAAACTCACGGTGCTGTTTTGTTTCTCTGGTGTTATTTTTGGACTGCGCCCCCGCAGGCAGTGCCGCAATTTCTTCCTGCAGCACCCTGTAATACCGCGGCGCTGGCGTAACAGTATCTCTAAGGAACACCTGGGGCAGCACCTCGTGCTCGACGGCGACACAACGGCTCTTCACATTCAGGCAAGAGAGCCGTTGGGTGGTGAATGCACCCTCGGCAAATACAGGGGGTATAAAACCCCTCAAAGTTAGACTGCACTATCGTTATTGGGACCACTACTGAAATGGCAAGGCTGGAAACCTTATTGTGGCCCCCAACCTTGAGCAATCTTGAGCATAGACTTTTGTCTACCTAGTGTAGTTTTGTTTTTTCTTTGTCTTCTCTGGGAGCACCTGGCGGTATACCGGTATGTTTTTTTTTGTTTGTTACGCGAAAACAAACGTGCTATCAGTTCTGTCATGCCCGCACTGCCGTAAGAAAAGCGTTTGCATGTGTATGATAACAGGTACCTGGTACTTCGTATGTACGCACCGGCCTGCGTCCGCGGTGCCCCGCGGAGCCTCGACCGCTGCTACAGCGCTACAGTGGGCGGAGTGGGAGCTGCTTGAAAACAAACCCTACCAGTACTTACCCCCCCCCTTCTCGGTCCATTCGACGCTACCATCCATATGCAAGAGAGTACGCCTCACAATCGCTTCTTAGTAGGACGAAGCTCACCCTTTATGCGACTCGCCGAGCGCCTCACAGCGCTTAAGTAATGTCTGCCTGGTCGGTGAAAACCCGACGCGCGCCGTCCCGGCATTGTACATAGGGTTGCCAGGGTCGATGGTCATACGACTACGGTCATGCATGACATGAGTACCCCCCCCCCCCTCTGGCTCGGACTCGTGGGCTGGTACAGTCAGCAAGGCAGGCGTCTTACATTGTTATTGTTGCCCACCATCGCCGCAAAGCGGAAGGTTAGGCTTAAAACCGAGTGCTGAAGACTGCGTTCAACCAGACCCGTTCAGTGGAGCCCGTTCGACCAAACCCGTTCAGTCGGGCCCCTTCAACTAGATCCGGTCAACCAGGGGTCTTTCGACCAGGTCCGTTCAACCCGGCACGTTTAACCAGACCGCTGCAGACCCGTGTGAAAGCAGAGCCGTTTCAAACCAGGCCCCGTTCGAACCAGATCCATTCGAATCATGTCCACCAAAGTCAGGCTTGTTAGGCCAGGCCTATTCAAATCAAACCCGTAAACAAAAAAGTTTATGTTCACCAAGGGGTCGGGCGGTGAGAAACCAGACCTCAAATACCAAAGCCGCAAGACCAAATACCCTAAGGCTCCCTCCCTTCAACCAGGCCCGGGCCCGTTTGCGCGGTCGATATATTTTTCATTTTCCCTTTTTGCTCGTGTAATGTATAGGCGCTCCTACCCCCTCTCTCCCTTCGCCCATCTCTTGAAACCTTATTGCTACCTCGTTTATACCATAAGCGCGACACCCCATGTATTTCTACCTCATATATATAATAAGCGCGACGCCCCCTCCCCTCCCCCCCCCCCGGTCTTCCCTATACCCCCCTGCTCCATCTCGGCCTCACACCCCCCCCCTCCCACACCCCCCCCCCCTACCTTCTATCCCTACCCCCTTCAACAACAAACTATGGCGGCGGTCGGTTGTTTCAAACAGGAAAGAGACCTGTTGAGCGCAGGCCACCAGGGGGGGGCGAAGGCGGAACGGACGTTCTTCATGCCCACCGACGCCGATGCGCCCGTTAGGGCTTTGAGGACGTGGTACAACGGCCAAGGAGGTGGAGGCCCCACCTGGGCGGAGGTGAGTGACCTGACCTCTCGGTTGCATGTACTGCGCGCTCGTCTAGCCCCGTCTACGAAGCAGTGTCCCCCTCGCGACGGCCAATCTCTCTTGGGTTGCCCCCCTGCACGTACGCGGCGCCAACCCCTTGTCGTTCTTTCACGTAACCCCTGTACGGCCGAGGCTCGTGAAGACGAACATATCATGATGGTTATATACGCTCGTCTAGGTGCTTCGTGTGCACTCGCGGGTTGGGTTTGGGGGTAAGTAAATCCTACTCTACCCGACCCTACCCCACCCCACCCTACCCTACCCTACCCTATCCTACCCTATACCCTACCCTACCCTACCCTACCCCACCCTACCCTACCCTACCCTACCCTACCCTACCCTACCCTACTCTACCCTACCCCCTTCCACCCTACACAACCTTTCGGTAATTTCCAGGGGGTAGACCCGACGGATCTCGGGCCGGTTCTTCCTCGCGATCAGACGCTGGACAGGATGGAGAGTCACACTAAGGACTGCTCCGCCTGCAGCAAGGCTTTCCGGGGTGAGAGGCCAAAGTCACGTGTTGCTCATATTTGTTCCAGGCAATCCAAGAAGGGAAACATGTATGGATTGTTGTTTGTTGGAAGTTTGTATGGGTGGGTGGGTGGGTGGGTGGGTCGTATGGTGATTGAGGTTGGCTCTAGCTCCGGGCTAGTGGCCTAACTCTTATGGCCTAACTTAGGGTGAAGTTTATGTTGGAGGCGTAGGATCGGGGGGCTGGAGAGGGGATTGGGGATTAACAGGGGGGGGGGGGGGGGGGGGATGAGGTTGGGCTTAGTCTTAGAATCGGGGTATACACAGGCTTGATTATGGACTGTCGGGACATCGCGCGCGAGTTCTCGGATATGCTCAACTTCTCGGCCGTCTTCGGCAACGTCTATAATATTCGTATTGAATGTTTCGGTTCTTGAGTCTGCCACGCCTCGGGTGGCACGACTTGGTCATTTTCGACCCCTTCCTCCCTACCCTCGCCTCCCTCTCTCAAACGTCCGCAGTTTCTGGCAAGGCGAAGAGGGCAAGTGCTGCCGCTGCGCTGGTGCTGCTGGCAGCGGCTTCAGTTGCGCCGCGGGGCCCGAAGGCCTTGTGGCTCGCCGGAAGCGCCATGACATCGTCGGGTGAGAGACGGGGGGGGGGGTGTGCTCATGTCATGCATGGCCGTAGTCGTATGCCCATAGACCCTCGCATCCCTACAATGCCGGGACGAAGCACGTCCGGTTTTCACCGGCCGGGCAGACTTTGCTTTGCGCCGAGCGCGAAGCGAAATGTGAGGTGTTAGGCGAGTCGCATGAAGGGTGAGCTGCACCCTACTAGGAACGCCTAAGACAGTACACCCCCTCGGATTAATTTCGCAGCTGGTTGCCTCGACAAAAGTGACCTTGCAAACGCCGAGCGAAGGGTCTATGGACGAATCTCCACGAGATCTTTACCAAAGCGGCCATTTTTGTTCGGTGCGCCCCCCCTGGTTTTAGGAGAAAAACTAGGCTCTGTTTTTTTCTCCCAGGGGGGGGTGTTATCTTATCGCCCGTGTGATGTGGTATGAAGTCAAAAACTACGACTGCGGGCTGCGCCGAAACATTTTTGATAGAATGGCATTTTTTCCTGTATCTGGTATCCGATACCACAGTGTGGCCGAGATCATAATCACTGTTTGGACTCTGATATGGACGTCTAAACGGAGGTTATATTCCCGGCCAGACTGGTATAAAAGAGCACACGAACTTGTCTGCCTTCTAGGGGTCGCCACTGCTATACCCTACGTGGCGCATGCCTCGTTTGCTACGTAGTAGTTGTGCGTATCAGGGTGGAGAACACATCGCCTTGCGCTTGCGTGGTTGCCCCTGCTCTTGCTCCTGAGGTCTCGCCGAACGCCCAAAGTCTGTCCCGCCTCACTACGCGCCCGCGCTGTGCGCGTCGTGAGTTCTGTATTGACTTCTACGCATTACCTGTGATGTGTATATTAATAGTAGCAACCTTGGATTGCAGCATACTAGTATATTTTTCAATCAAAAACGTATTGAACGGCGTTGTAATACCCTCCCCGATGACCCGAATATTGGCGTTTCATCATCACACGGGAAGGTTCGACGATTACTCCCGCCCGTCTCACAATCCCCTCCCCCCCGCCCCCCCCCTCGCCCTCCTCCTTCTTTCACCCCCTCCGCGATTCGCCTCGTCTCCGCTCACCCCCCCCCTCTCCTACCCATCCTCCTCGCTCCCCCCCCCCTCTCACTTGTCTCCGACCATCCCCCTCCCCCCTGGCGTCTCTCATCGACTCGTGGTCCTGATTATCCTGCTGGCGCTGCTATGCGCTTTTTGCTTCTGTCTGGGTGGGGCCGTTCGTGACACATTCCCCTTCGCGATTGCGACAAATCGGGATTGTGTGTCGGTCTCTGCTCCTTCGGCTCTGCTCCCTGGCTGCGGGGATTGCCTAAACGACGCCCGCAAAACCTGCGGTCCTGAACTGTTTGTTTTCGACTTTGCTTCTTGTGGATAAATGGCGGGTGCCGGGACAATAAGGCCTGTCGCTGGCCATGGCAAAGAGGCAGCAGAAGTTCGTCTTCGAGGACTACGTCCACGCCTCTCGCGACGGCTGACCCGCCAGTGCTGGCTTTGCAGGCTTGGTTTGGTCTGGTCTGGACGGTTCGGTCGTTGCTTCGACTGGCTGCAAGCTAGGTCTCGTGTGCATAATACCCTTCCAGTCCAGAGTTATTGGACCCGTTCGGGCTTGTGGCTGCGGACTATCAATCTAGAGATGGATCGACGTGATAACAACAACAACACAATGGTTACCGCTGCTAGTGACTGAAGGCTTGGTCGTGGGCGAAGTGGTCGCTGTTACCACGGACTACAGGCCTAGGCATCCAAGGAATGGTCGCTGCTATCAACACGACTGGCTGCAAGCTTGGCCGTGGAGACAGTGATCGCTGCTACGACTCGCTGCAGGTTTGGTCGTTAGCCGTGGACAGAATGGTCGCTAGTACTACGTAGTGGCTGAAGGCTTGGTCGTTGACGAAATGATCGCTGCTACGCTGACTACAGGCATAGGCATGGATGGAATGGTCGCTGCTACGACCAACTACAGGCTGGACGGAATGGTTGCTGCTGCTGCTGCTACTCGCTACTGGCACAGGCTTAGGCATGGACGAATGGCTGCTACTGCTGCTGCTTCTGCTTCTTCTACTACTTACTACGGGTTTAGGCGTGGACATAATGGTCGCTTTTCTTAACACTAGTGGCTGGAGGCTTGTCGTGGACGGGAAGCTGTCCCGAATCTTGACGACTTCGAAGTCTCTATGGGCAAAACTGAGACTCGGGACTATCCCGGAATTACGGTGCAGACAGTCATTTTGTTTTAACTTAAAACAAGGAGAGTTTTGGCTGTACAGTAGTAGAATATGCAGTTCCTGATATTATACTTTCACAGATTATTCGTACCTCGAATCGGCAAAGAAGGGCGCGTGTACAGTACGGAACACCTATATATGTACTTAGTACAGCAATATAAAGAGGAATACTACGTAGAGCCCAGTTTGTAAACTGTTGTGTTCTACCGAAGAGTAGGTCAATATAGTAAGAAATAGAGATGTTTCGTAGCCCCGCCCAAATTTCTAACTTGGGAAAGGTTTGTGCTACACGATATATGGCTTTACGATGCCGTCGTTCTTGGTTCCCTGTATAACCCTCAGCCTGCCTTTCTTGGTACCTTGGTGCACGGTTTCTTGCGATAGCGAGCGTCCAGCCCCCCGGGCAAAGTTTTGCGGAGGGTATGAGTTTCTGTTAATACATAAGTAGTAGGTACTTAATTGGTCGGAGTATGTACGTACCCGGTAGAAATTGTTGGTTTTCAATACAATAAGAAGGCGGCGAGAAAATGGCTATGCGAGGCCTGAGCTCCGACGCTCGGCAGCGTGTTGAAAGCTGATGGGTGAGCGGTCTCGGGCAAACGGAGCACACCAGACACTTAGAATCACATTCAATTTAATTCACCAAAGTTTCGTCGGTTTCTTCCCGGCCTTCTATAGCTGTGTGATCAAGCAGTAAGAATCAACTACGGCAGGCAATAGTTGAACGAGAGGCACGAGGCGCGTACGTAATGCGTTTTTGCTACCGCCAACACGGCCCTTCTATGTAGTGCCAGAAATGTTGGCGAAAAACTTTGCTTTTGCGGTATTTGTGCCAGAAATGTTTCTCGTTTCGCTGGGAAAGGTCATTGTCTGTTATGGGCTATGCCTATATATAGTCAGACGAAGTAGACAATTCTACTCATAGCCCATAGGCCATCGTATCACACCCGTATAATCAGTACGTAAGCACCGTGGAGGCTGAGAAGCCGTACCTCTGGAATCGCTCTCTTTTTGAGGTCTCCTAGAAAAGATCGCTCTCATTTCTTGGGGCCTCCCACCAGGTGTACCTCGCAAGTTGTTTCGATTTTCGTTTTCACTTGGCACTGAGTACTGTGTATACTACGGACTACGGCAATGGGAAATCGTTTGACCTTTTGCGTCCGTAGCGGAGAGGGTGGGAAGGGGAGGGGCATATTAATGTGTTGCTTGCCCTTCAAGTAGGCATTTGACCATTGACCACGCATCCCTTTCGAGACGGAGCACCGTTCCTAGTCCTAATAGGGACACCTTCAACATATGAGCGCTCATTGCGTTTCCCGCATGTATTACTTAAAACACCGGGGAGGGGAGGGGAGTGGAGGGGAAAGGGAACCCTGGTTTGAGCCCCCGAGTCTAAGATTCGGCGAAATAAGGGGCAACGCTCAGCTCATTGAGAGCAGTACTCGTTGAGAGCCTACGTAGGACTAAACAAAAGGAGATGCAAAAATCAAGCTGAAAGTGGCAGCACCCAAAAATTACTGAGCGAGGTAAAGCCTGCACGGGGGCAGACCTGGTTGGGTGGGTTAGCGGCTGGCAACGGTGGGGCTGCCCGATCGTACCCATAAAAACCAGAAATTTACGGGATTACCAGAAAAACTTGGAGGCCCTTTTTTTCGGGGATGAAGTTTTTCTGGTAAAACCAGAAAAAACCAGAAAAAACCAGAAATTTCTGGAAAAACCCGAAATTCACTCCTCGTTAAGATCGACCCTTAGATATACCATCATGTGAACGCCGTTTGGAAAGGTTACCACACATGGGACAAACCAGGGTATAGATAGTATAGCCTAGGTGCTATCCTGCTGTTATGATATTGTGCAGTATTTGTGTACGTATCGTAGTACAAGATACAGCCAAGGAAACATGTCCTACACCATGCAGAGTATGTGGCGCCCACCCGGCAGTACGAGCTAGACCATACATATCAGGAATGTATCTGCCGTGAAAATCCTACTGGAGATCACGAAGAGGGAATCGATGATCTTGTGGGGCGTGCGAGCTAGACCAGGTATACCAATCAGCAGGAATCTACATTGTTTGACTTTTCACGGCACGCCATGGCATTGCCATGGCGACGTCATGGTCACGCCACGGCAGGTCATGGCAATGCCATGTGTCATGGCGCACCATGACGCCCATAGCATTGGCATGGCGTCGCCATGGCGATGCCATCGCAAAACGTCATAGCAACACGCCATGACAAGGCTATCTATGGCGAAACCATGGCACTTGCCACGGTATGCACCATGTCACCGGCACGATTGAGTACAAGAACTACATTGTTTGACTTGTTCATAGTGTTGCCATGGGCCTTGATGGCATCGCGATGGACCCTCATGGCATTGCTATGGCATGATCCCATGAATCTTCATGGCACGCTAAAGCATTGCCACGAACCTCCATGGCACGCCATAGCATTGCCATTTCTCCATGGCACACCATGGGCATTGCCATGAACCTTCATGGTACACCATGGCAATGCCACCAACCTCCATGGGGTACCATGACAGTACCATGGCCTATCATGGCCTTGCCATGGTGCGTCATGGAAATTCCATGGCAACCCATGGCATTGTCATGGACTGCCATGCGCAAGTCAAATATATGTGCCGTGGGTCTCCGTGGTATGGCCATGGACCGTTCCGTGGCACATCGGAGTTGCCATGGGCCTGTTCTGTGGCAATGCTATGGAACAGTACAGTAGTACCATGGCAATGCCATGGTGTATTTCATGGCGTGCCACCAAAGCACGTGGCGCGCAACACCATGGCATGCCATGAAAATGCCATGGCAACCCCATGACACTGGCATGAAGCGCCACGACTTAAAAACATCGCGTTGCCAATGTCATCGGTCTAAGGCCTTCCCTGTTAAGGCACGCCCTATGATTTAAGTGGCCGTGTAAAATATCAGTTTGTTATTATTGGTACTGGCATGCCTACATGCATGCCTGGTATATACAAACGCACGAGGCCGCACGATCCTGGTGATTGAGGTTCATTGGCTTTGGCGCAAAGAGTACGGGGAGTGAAATAAACAGAGCACGGATGCTGGTGCATACAACTGTATTTATAGTATTTCCGGTTGTAGTTCACTAATCAAATACTCGTAGTCGGTGTTCTTGTTTCGTTTTGTCTTGCTTTTTTTTCGTGTTTTTGTCTTATCTTCTCCTGGTTCTTTTTTGGTTGCCTTCTCGTCTTCGATTTCCATCGTTCCTTTTTCCAACAACTGCTGCTCTCTCACTCTTTCGTCAACCGAAACACATGATTTTGTGTTCACAGCGGGGATCGATGCTCCGAACTTCAGCCTGCCGGGTGGGGTTACAGTCTCGGGGTCAGACCACCAACGCCCCCGTGTATCAAACAACGTTTTAACAACTAACAACTCCTTTGCAGGAGGGGCTTTCTGAGACAGAGGCGCGCTGTTTGACTCGAGTATATGATGCGTGTTGAAACTACCCCTCCTGTAGTGATGCGAGGGTCTATGGTGATACGACTACGGCCGTGTACGACATGAGTACACCCCCCCCGCGCTCCGTCTCGAAAGGGATGCGTGCTCAATGGTCAAATGACTAAGGCAAGCAACAAATGAGTACCCCCCCCCCTCCACCCCAATGGTCAAATGACTAAGGCAAGCAACAAATGAATACCCCCCCGACACATGCTACGATAGAGACGCACCATGTGTTTTGAGAGCTCCCCACTAGAGAAGCTCCGTACAAAAGTGTATATATAACAAATTAATGTTGAAGGAAAATAAACGTTCTATCCCATGAACAACCACTCCATGACCTCAGTATACAATGAAGAATGCTGCAAACCGTAAACTGAGAGTCCGAAGACTTGAGGTTAAGGAGCCCGATCATTCCGAAAACGATTCGGCAAAACGTGCCACCTCTATCGTACCACGCGTTCCCCCTTCCCCCTTGCACGATGAACGTGGTAGCACAATACAACTTTCTTTGTGGAGACATTGAACAACGTAGAACACATTTTTCCATACTAAACTGAGACGTTGTCGGCACCTTGTTGTGGGATTTGCTAGAGTATATGCATTATTTGACGTGTCCGCAAGGTTGTGGTTACGCCCATATTATGCAAGGGGGGTCTGTGACGTTGTCGAGAGACCCCTCCTTTGCATAATGTGAACGTCAAAACATACTTTTGGGAACATTGAGCAACGTAGCACATCATTACGCATACCTAGTGGAGAGATTATCAACACCGTGCGGTTTGGTACATTTTGCAATGTCTCCACAAGGAGTGATCGACGGCCCCATTTGGCAAAGGGAGGTCCCCACCGCCTGTGCAATTGGGATGAAGTGAAGTTAAGATAAGTGAATTGAAGTTAACGGTAAGTGAAATGAGTTGAAGTTGAATTAACTAAAGCGGAGTTGACGTGGAGTGGACCGAACTGAAGGTGGAGTGAAGGGAATTGAGTAATGAAATTAAGTGAGTTAACTGAACTGTAGCGAACTTGAAGTGAACTGAACTGAATGAAAGGTGGAGTAAGGGGAGTTGAAGTGGAGTTAACTTAATTGAAGGTGGAGTGGAGGGTATTGAAGTACGGTGAAGTTGAATTTAAGTGAAATTAATTGAAGTTGTGTTCAAGTGAAGTGGAGTGAAATTAAGGTCTAGTAAAATGGGGTGGAGTATATTGTGACGTGAAATTTAAAGATGATGCGAAGTGCAGGTGAAGTGACGCAAAGTGAAGTGATTAAAAACGAAGTTGGAAAGAAGTGCACGGAACGGAATTTAAAGCGAAGTGAAGTGACTTTAAGTGAAATGAAGGGAAGCGGGGTGAACTGAAGCGAATTTGAGGAGATATGAAATGAAGGGAAGTGGAGTTAACTAAGGGTGAATCGAAGATTAAGTGAAGTTCACGTTAGTTGAAGTGAACCGAAGTGAGGCGAAGCGAAGTTAAGCGACATTAAGTGAAGCGGAATGAAGTACGGCAAGTAAGTGCAATGAAATGAATCCAGACGCTAGAAGGCGTGGTCACCCCTTGATGGTGAATATTCACGGAGGTGTTATGCTTGGCACCTACAGCCGACCCTACGACTCTAACCCGAACCCGAACCCTAAGCCAGTGATCAGTGCTAGGAAGTTGCGCTTGGTAAGACTTTAGGTTGGTTCGGCCGGCTTGGATGCTGTGCTAGGAAACAATCTACGGTGATTCTGCCCGCGCTCGGGATGCTGTGGCTTGGAGGTACCCTACATCGATTGAGCCGCTTAAAGTGTACCTCTCCGCTAACCAGAGTATGCAAATGGCTATCTTAGGATGATTCATTAGCAGCATGTATGTAACCACTACTACGAGGCTATACAATACAGCACGTAAAACATTGTTACTACTTTGAATATTGAGAAATTACAACGCGGCTAGACTGGCGTACGAATGCATTCGTTGTGATGATATCCTGGGCCTGACGCATATGCTGTTGATTAATGTATGACCTTGTAGGTTTATTGAACGGCTCACTGCTAGCTGTCGTGTACACCGCTGCGCATCAAGTTTAGCTTGCTCAATTATGTCATGGTATTTACGCCGTACTTTGCGATGTGTCTCTTCGCTTGGAGACGATTGTCAACAAGTGGAATATATGTTCGCATTACGCATAAGCCGTTTATCTTCGAAACATACCTCGGCCTGCTTGCTACGCAATTGCTGACACCACGGCGATGAATTGAACCGGGTGGGGGGGCGATACGGAGCAAACTATTTCCGTTGAAAACAACCCAATTATGATAGATATGCACTCACAGTCCGTTTCCGTGGCGTTGTAGTTGTGTCAACAATAGGAGTACGTAGAAAACACATATATGCCCATTTCAATTCCGCAAAATTCCCTCCCCTGGCTTCTTCGACTGTCATAACAAGCGGAAACGCTTGCGCTTGAGAAACATAATTCACTTCGTATAAAACTTTCGTGTAAGGAGCTCCAGCCCGACCCTCGGCCGATGCAACACTTGATCCGGGTCTCATTGGAGGTACATCAGATACGGACGAAAATCAGTGCATCCAGCGTTTTTCGCTACGCATGCTCACACTGACAAGTGTGAACGATAGCCGCACTCTAGAGCGATCGCNTGAATCGTTTTCTGAACGATCGGGCTCCTTACCTCAAATTCGTCGGACTTTCATTTTTGTGACGAAAAATGTTTCAGGGTATACTTCGGCCATGTGATTTCTCATCCGGCAGCACTTTTATTTTCCTCCAAAATCATTTTTTCGGTGAGGTGTGACGCTCCTTAAGTGAGGAGCTCAGAAAAAACATGGTGCACCTCTATCGTAGCATGCGGGCCTGGCTTTCTTATTAGCCTGTTTCTTAGTAGGTGCCCTGTACTGTGCTGTACTGCTGTATATACGCACCCTTGAACCATTGTATCGAAGTCTGTCCAGGAAAGTCACCAGCCCTCCTCGCTTAACGGGGTTAGCGGTATCTGTACAGCAAGCGATCGATATTAACGATATTTCAACTGCACTGATTTTTATAGCAGAGTTTTTCTGCGATACGTATGTATGATATATGTATGCGATACTCTCGTGCTACCTGGTTGCTAGATACTACTGCTGTGATACAAAATGTCAAATGCTGCCGTGTGTTTTGACATGAAACCGTTCTTTCTACCCGTCGACGAGTGTCCGTGCCGAATCTTCATCCTATATAGAGATGTACAAGGCCTCTGGTCACAACTACGACACGGAGATATTATTAATACATTGTAGCACAGCGGTAAGGAGAGTAGACAGCAATCCCATACGAGTACCGTGCGAAAGGGAAGTGGTATTCCGTATTCCTGTTTCCTATGTTAGCGTTCCGAACGGCCAACTTTTCGGGTAGACCCACGGGACGAGAAGACGTTTGATTTTCGCTGTTGGTCGAAATTATAGTTTCATTAGCAACGACACATTGTTATGAATGTATAAAAGGGAACAGCAGCAGCTTGTGATTTGTTTGATTCATATATACTACAGCAGGTATCATAGCAGTAGTCCTGTACTGCTTGCTGAACCCACGAAATGCATTTCGGGAGGAGAGAGGAGAGACAGTATACTGCTGCAATCCAGAATACTGATTGATTTTGACGACAGTATAATCGCTACTGACTGAGGCAGCCAGTGCCCAGCCCTAATGTATATAACCATTCTACGAACAGGAATTATGTATGCTGCTGCTGCTGGTGCGCTGCTGCTGTTTTGTCGAGATGTCGCCCCTGTATGGCGAAGCGCCGAACAAAGTGGTTTCCTCGAGCCCTTCATATCGTTATATTGTAGAGGGTACATAGGTGGAGTTATGGCTGGCTAGGCTGGTTCAAACCCTGCTGAAATCGCGCCCCCTAAGCGTTAGATTCATCAGAAATCTCCCCCTAAGCTTAATAGAAGAAAAGTAATGTGAAGAAAGTATGTAGCCTAAGGCGGTCGCCGTCTTCCAGGAGATTGTAAGGATGTTACCTAACATCTTATATATGGATGTTAGCCTAACATCTGATATATGGATGTTAGCCTAACATCTGATATATGGATGTTAGCGTAACATCTGTTATATGGATGTTAGCCAAACATCTAATTTCAGGTTTCTTACGAGAGGGCCGATGTTGTACTATACCACTGTAAGGAGACGTGACATTATGTTAAGGTTGTTGTTGCCCTCTTCACATTAAAGCGTTATTCCTCCTGCTTTTCAAATAATAGGATGTACTGCTTGCTGTATACCAAAACGACACCCTATGAACCGAGCGGAGCGATTTACTTGCCATCGCCTCTCTCCACTCCGAGCAACCCGCGTAGTCTCTGTATGATAATAGAGTGCTGGATATCGAACGAGAATCGATTATCGATACGATACCGATAACAAAAAAATCTACTGTAGTAGATACGATATCGATATTTGATACTTCGATTTCGATACGATATCGAACGATAATCGAGTTCGGTACGATACCGATACACGACAATTAGTCGATATGATATCGAGATACGACATCGATATTTGATACATCGAGTTCGATACGATACCGATACACAAAAACTTAGTCGTTACGATATCGAGATACGATATCGATATTTGATATCATACGTCGAGTTGGATAGGATACCGATACACCAAAACTAGTCGTTACGATATCGAGATACGATATCGATTGATTTGATGCATCGAGTTCGATACGATACCGATAAACAAAAACTCGTCGATACGATATCGATATTTGATACATTTGAAGCTCCCATTCAATATCGGCATAAAAAACACGGGGATACTATAAATAGGGGATGTGGAGGGCAAAAAAGCTCAAAACACGTTCGATACGGCATGACCAAACTTCGATATTTCGATATAGGGAAACTTTCTGCATGATGTTCAACACTGTAGTGATAAGTGCTGCTAGTAACTCAGCACGGCGAAACGCGGCGTCGAGCTCAACTACTACGTACACGACGCTCGAAATATCGCGCATGATTTCGCCTGCCTAATCATAACCGAAAGGCTACGTAAGGGCTACACGATGTTGTGACTTTCGCGAGCAAGACTCCCCCAAGAAAGCATTTTTTTTGTTCGGTTCATCGAGGGATCGTTCGTTACATTTAGGAAATCGCGAACATGCTGTTTGTTGGTTACAACACATCCAAAGGGTTAAGACATTAATTTGTCCGAGGGCTGTGGATGTGCCATCTTGCGTGTTGTACGGTTCTACTATTAAAACCACCACCACCACAACTTACCACTTGCCACTTACCACTTACCACTGCCATTTCCACTACCACTACCACTACCACTTCCACTACCACTACCACTAACACTGCTCGTACCACTACCACTTACCACTGCCACTTCCACTACCACTACCACTACCACTACCACTACCACTACCACCAACACCACCAACACCACCACAAGCACCACTATCAAACCGCCGCTAATTCGCGACTCCCATTGACAACCAACGTGCGATGGCTTCCCGCTGCGTGTGTGCGACCGGCGTGCTCGACCCTTCAGGCCTGCTGGCGTCCGTTCGCGAGGAGGCGGAGCTGTGGAAGGCGAAGTACCAGGAGCAGGTGGAGGCTATCGCTGCCACGCCAAACGGAGACGGGGCGCACGGTGAGCCCCACAGCCCGCACAATAAGTCGAGCCGCACGAACGCGGCGAGAGCAGGCTATTGAGATGCTGCCCTATTTGAGATGTCGCCCCGATCAGGAGGAAAGGGGAAGTCGCCTCCAAGGAGTGACGGATACGACTACTGCTGTGAGGTCGAAATCGCTTCATCCGATTCGATGGCACGATTCAGTCGACTTTTTTCTCTTTTTCTTTTTTTCCCATCCCATCCCATGTATTATCTTCGCCCTTCCTTTCTCTCTCCCCCCTTCTGTAGTCGTAACTCAGATCTGGGGTCACAAAGTAGGCTCCTCTCCCTCCTCCCCCACTACTATTAATACGTCTAGTGCCTTGCATTTTTTATCGCGAAAATACTTGAGCCCTTTCTTCCCTGGTCGACTCGCATCGAATTAGTCGACATTATAATAAAGGCATAATTGGGACGATTGTTGTGCCCCGAGTGATGTTATGCTGTCTTTCACTGGCTACTGGCTATATTTTTGGTACCCCCCTCACCGGCTATATTTGGGGCTACGTGCGCTTCGCTCGTTTCTGTTCCACTCGAAATTCGAGATTCTCGAGTCGATGTACTGTAGTTGCATCTCTCGATTTCATCAACTTCGCCGAAATCGGTACATACCGTGTAACACGCAAGAATTTCACAGCCGATTTTACCTGCCATTGGGACGAATTTCACCGCCGATTTTTCTCCGAAAGCGCGGGGATAGACACACCGAAAAATGTTGGCTTTGGAAAAATACATCTCGCCGAGATCTCTTCCGTAGAGACGCGTCTCTTGGCGTTTGCACTTTCCCCTTGGTCGAGAAAACCAGGGGGGTGTTATGTCTTATCACCCCGGGTGGTATTTTATCACCCCGGGTGATATCTTATCACGCCGGGTGGTAAATTATCATCCCGGGTGATATATTATCACCACCCGGGTGGTATATTATCACCCCGGGTGATAAATTATCACCACCCGGGTGGTATATTATCATCCCGGGTGATATAGTATCACCCCGGGTGATAGGCTAGCTTCGACCGATTTTTCGCTCCGATTTCTCAGCCCGCTATATGTCTACTTGGAATTATACGGGGGTTCGGTTTATGGCAACGTCTCTTTTGTCAGTGGCGCTGCTAGGAGCGTTTTTTGGCAACGTGGGAGGTTGCTCTTGGCAGTTGCATCCTTGTGCGTTGCCCTTGGGTGTGTTTGGCAGGCGCTTTTTACAGCGTAGGGGTACGTAGCGCTTTTGGGGTCGAAAAAACAAAATTGAGCGACGGGGCTCCTTGACCCATTCAGAAGTGAAACAACAAATACCACACTAATTCCAAGTAGTTTGTCACCAAATATGCGGGACCAGTTCTTAACCCATTCAGAACTGAAACAACAAATACCACACTAATTCCAAGTAGTTTGTCACCCAATATGTGGGACCAGTTCTTAAGGGGTTATAACCAAAAACCGTCGAAAGGACATTCTGCTTTTGTGAACTACCAGTAATGTTTTGTGCACCTACTGTTCGTCGGGTTAAAACGTTTCAATTTTGCCAAAAATCATGTTTTGACTTAGTATTAGTATAGACCTCCTCAAGTGAGAAGAACCTCAAAAACAAAACGTAGCTGCACCTCTAAACCTTAGCCGGTGTCCTTTTACAATTTTGCCCCCCATGTAGCTGTGGTGTATTTTTAGTTTTTGGGCAGTGAGTGATTCCTTGTCTGAAGCGGTCGCACCGAGGCTTGCTTCTGCATGGTAGCTCTACGTACGGTGTACCAGTTACGTGCGTGTTTACGGTGGTTTCTCTGGAGGCTGCGGTGTCCACGCTCTCCCCCGTCCCCCGCGCTCTCCCCCCCCCCCGTCCCCCCCGTCCCCCACTTGAGTGCAGATATATTAAAACTTCAATCACCTTCCCTTACGTGTTCCTTATCTTACCCTACGTACATCACCTTACCTTTTACATCATATTACGTTGCTCGACATCACTCTACTCTGAACCTGGTACGCTCCATTGCATATTGTTTCATCAATACCGCACATGTGCATTGCCTTCAGGGCATTACTCTAAAGATGCACGCGAAATGGCACCGCAGTAAACATCTCTCTCTCTATCTCTCTCCGCCTCTCTCTTCCTGTCCGTATCTGCTTGCTTCGGTGCATTACTCTAGCTGCACGCGAAATGGCACCGCAGTAAACATCTCTCTCTTATCTTTATCTGTCTCTGTCTCTCCCTCCCTTCCTGTATTTGCTTTTTTTTTTGTTATTGTTGTCGTCGTCGTTTTCTCCTGGACGCAGGCCGGCTAGCGGCTGTGGAAGAAGAGCTAGAGCGAACGAAGGCGGCAAGCGCGCTTGCTCAACAGGCGCCCACCGCCGATCACAACGAGGTAGGGGTTTCTGTTCGACAGCAGGCAACATCTAGACGGGGCGGCGGGGGGGTGTATTCATGCCGTGCATGGCCATAGTCGTATAAAGACAATCCTCCTCTTCTTTCAAGTAAGTTATCTCCCAAAAAAATGGCTTGCAGCGCTAAAAAGGGGGTTCATTAACAAACACCCTGCCCCAGAAAAATGTGTTTTCCTTGGTGGTACCGCATACTTTGATATGGGAAATGCCTCTATTATCTGCTGCCTGCATCATCCTCGCGCCCCCCCACCCCCCCCTCCCTAGGAATGCCAACGACTTCAGGGCGTGATCGAGTCCCTGCGGCTTGAGGCGGCGAGCCGCGACGACGCTATCCGCCAGGCGGAGCAGGCGTCTGCCTCCCTCGAGGAGCAGGTGGAAGGGCTCCTGAGGGACGCAGGTACCCTCGAGCACCGTCTTGTCGGCGCCCAGCAGGAGCGAGATGAGGCAGTGGCCCGCTCGTCTGGCCCGGAGGAGGGGATCGAGCGCATGAGGGCTTACGCGCGGGAGGTGGAGGAGGCGGGGCGCCTCGAAGCGGAGCGGAAGTCTATCCGGGCCGAGCTGGAGCGACAGCAGGAGCAGAGGCTGGAGCAGCTGAAGCAGGGGCAGCAGCAGGAGCTGGAGTCTCTGCGAGTTGGACTCGAGCAGCAGCAGCAGCAGCGGGAGCAGCAGCAGGAACAGCAGCTGGAGCAGCAGAAGCTAGAGCTAGAGCAGGTGCTCGCCGAAGCGCTGGCTGAGTCGGAGAGGCTCCGGCGCGAACTCGAGGGGGCCCGGACTGCTCTGGACGACGAGTCCAAGTCCCGACAGAACCTGGTGGCGGAGTCGGCGAAGGAGCGCGATGAGGTGGTGGCGGAGCTGGGGGGCGCGAAGGCCGAGTTGGAGATGTTCGCGTCTCGCACGCAGGAGATCGCGGTGAACGTCGCGGCTGTCGAGCGGGAGCGGGACGAGGCTGCGGCCGAAGCGTTGGCGCTCAAAGCCGAGCTGGATGGGCTCAGGGCCGAGCTGGAGGTGTTCGAGTCGCGGGCGGACGGTGCTGCGGCGAACGTGACTGCCGTCGAAGCGGAGAGGGACGAAGCGGTGGCCAAAGTGTTGGCTGCGAAGGGGGAGCTGGAGGGGCTTAGGGCTACGCTGGAGGTGCTTGAGTCCCGAGCGGACGGGACAGCGGCGGAGGTTTTGACTGTGGAGCGGGAGAGAGACGAAGCGATGGCCGAGGTGGTTAGCTTGAAGGGAGAGCTCGAGGGGGCTAGGGTGGAGTTGGAGCGAGAGAGGGAGGCTGTGGCTGCCGGGGTGGAACGGGAGCGGGAGCGTGATGAAACTGCTGCAAGGGAGAAGGTGAATCCGTCGCTGTATCAATTTTTATCTTCGTGTGTGTGTGTTTTCCCCCCGAGCCGCTGTCGCGCTCATCAGGGGTAAGGGTAACCAGCCTCTGCTCAGCTACTGCCTCCCTGTCTTCGCTCGGCGGCAACTGGCGGAAGGAATCGATTTTCAGAATTTGAGCCGAACTACGCAGCCGAAAACTTTTTTATTTATTTAATCGACCGAGTTTAAGTGTTGCTTGCGACTAAGAGAGAAAAAGGGAGTGTGTGTATTGTGTGTGCATGTTGAACACAATCTACCAACGTCCTAGCCCTCTATACGTAATGCCGCCGCCAAACCGAAACCGAACCCGTAACCGAATCCGAAACCGAAACAAACCGAAACCGGAACCGACACCGAAACCGACACCGAGACCGAAACTGAATCCGAAACTGAAACCGAAACCGAAACCGAAATTGAACCGAAACCGCAACCGAAACCGAAACTGAAACCGAAACCGAATCCGAAAACGAAACCGAAACTGAAACCGAAACGACTCCGGGACCGAAACTGAAACCGAAACCGAATCCGAATCCGCGTCCGAAACCGAAACCAAAACCGAACCCAGGAGCAGGCGGAGGCTGAGACGGGTTCCGCCACTGCTGGTACTGGTGCTGGTGCTGGTGCTGCTACCGCCGCCTCTGCGCAGGAGGAGGCGGCGACGGCGGCGGCGGCAGCAGCGGCGCTCCGGCAAGAGTTCGGGACGGAGCGCGACGCTTTGAGCGCTAGCCTGTTGGAAGCGGAGGCGGCCAGGTCGACCGCTGAGGAGGAGGCGGTAGCGCTGCGGGAAAGGTGGGTGGGTTGGTAGATGGGGGATGGTGGGTG
>MEHQ01000089.1:34527-48738 GCA_008828725.1 Saccharina japonica
GCGTGTTCTCATGTCATGCATGGCCGTAGTCGTATGACCATAGACTCGCATCCCTACAAGGACGAATCGTACAGTGCCGTACCATACCATACCATACTACACCATGCCATGCCATGCCATACCACACCATACCATACCATACCGTATCGTGAATTTCTGCATCGCCCTGTACCGTGCCATGTGTCCCGTAATGCGCCGTGCCGGACCGTATCATCACGAACTGAACCGTACCATACCATGCCGCCCCGTACCGTACCGTGCCATGCCGTGCCGCACCACGCCGGGCCTAACCGTACCACACTGCCCCATCCCGTCCCGTGTATTTCGACGGGCCCCGCGGTGAACACAGATTGCGGTCTTAGAGACACAGCTCCGCGACAGCGTCGCAGCCGCCGCCGCCACTGCTGCTGCCGAGGTCACCACTGAGCGCCATGGAGAGGGGGAGGAGGGCAAGCTGGTTGAATCGACGCCGCGCGCGACCGCGGAAGTAGCGGTGGGGGACCTAGGGGGGGAGGGACAGGAGAAGGGGGAACCCTTGGAAGTGACACCTGAGGCAATTCCTGGTTCGGAGAGGGGAGGGGGAGGAGAGGGAGGGGAGGGAGGAGGGGCAGCAGCAGCAGCAGCAGCAGCAGCAGAAGCGGCAACAGCGGCAGCGGTGGAGGCGACGAGGGCGGAGGCAGCAGCAGTAGCGGCGCAAGCAGCGGAGGCGGCGAGCGAAGAGGCGAACAGGGTGCAGGAAATGCTCGAAGGGCAGCTCCGGGAGGCCGAGGCTTCGGCAGCAGGGTCCAAGGAGGCTCTAGAAGAGATGGCAGGCGTTGTCGCTGGCCTGCGGGAAGAGGGGGTGAGTTGTGCCAGTGTGGTTTGCTGAACTCGATTACGGAGCGGTTGGGGATGCATTGCTTGCTTGCTTGTTTGTTGGTGTGGTTTTTCTCGTGTGTAACGGCTTGTTTTGCGGCCTCGTAGTTTAGTGTACGCGCAATCAAAGTATCACACCAAAGCTTACGAAGATGATTTTCGAGAAAAAAATCGGTCCCACAGCTAAGGTGTGTTTGGGTGTGTGTTTTTTTCAATTATAAATAAAAAAAACAGCTGTAAGATGGAGAATTTCGTCGAAACTCATCTTTGTTAGCTGAGTGTACAATTATATGTGAACGATGCACCGTCAACGCTGGCTCGGCAAGGAGATACCGGTTAGTTGACTCAGTAGAGGAAGGGGCGCGTGCCAAACACCCTACCTGTTCAAACAGTGCCCCACCCCACCCCTACTTCCCCCACCCGCTTCTCCCCCCCCCATCCACCCCGCCCCCTCCCCTTTCCCCCCCTCACGTTTCGCGTCTCGCTTGGTGCAAGCAATGTCTGCCTGGTCAATAAAAATCCGACGCGCTCCGTCCCGGCATTGTGTTTTAGGGATGCGAGCATCTATGGTCATACGACGATATACGGCCATGCATGACATGAGCACACCCCCCCCCCCCCCCCCCCCCCCCCCCCCCCCCCCCCCCCCCCCCCCCCCCCCCCCCCCCCCCCCCTTCCTTCCCGCCGCCCCCGCGCTCCCCCACCCATTCCACTCCCCCCTATCCGCTGTTCCAATCTCAATCGCGTTTTCCTTTTTTCCTAGGCGGCGCTGGACGCGCGCCTGCTGGAGCTTACCTCCGATGCCGCCGCGGCTGCAGAAAACGCCACCCTCGCGCAGGAAAGCCTCCAAGCGGAGAAAGACGCGGTCCAATCAGCGACCGAGCGGGCCGATTCCGCGGAAAAGTTGGCGAAGGAGTTGCAGGAGAACATGCAGGCGGTGGCGACCGAGACGGGAGGGGTTTCGGAGGCGTTGCGCTTGGAGAAGGTGGGGGTTGGACGGCGACTCACGAGGTTGCTCGTTATCGATGCTGCCCGTTCGTTCGTTCGTAGCTGTTGTTGGTGTTGTTGGTGTTTACTAGTGTTGTTGGTGTTGGTGAGGCTGTTTTTGCTATTGGTGCTGGTGTTGTTGCTGGTATTGTTGTTGTTGTTGGTGTCGTTGTTGTCGTTGCTGTTGTTATTGCTCTTGTTTGTCGTTGTTGTTGGTGTTGGTTTCGTTGTTGTTGGTATTGTGGTTTGTCGTGTTTGCTGGTATTGTTTTTTATTGTTGTTTCTATTGATACTTTTTCTTTCTTTTTTTTTCGGGGATTTTGGCGGCTACAGGTGGCTCTAGAGTCTCGACTGCAGGAGGCGAGCGAAGAGATCGCCCGCTCGCAGCAGGCGTTGGCAGACGCTGTGTCGGCCGCGGCATCGGCGGAAAAAGCGGCGGAGGCGGCGGCTCTGGCACAGGTAAGCCGCCGACACAAACAATGACCACGACCATGTCGTTTCTAACCCCTTTGGGGTAAAACTGTGAGTTGGCTGACTATATAAGTAGGCAACTAGTTATTAGTTGGCTAGGTACTACAGTTAGGGCTGTGAGATGGCTGAGTAATAAGTTGGCGACTAATTAAATAGTTGGCTTAAGGTACTACAGTAAGGGCTGTGAGTTGGCTGACTAATAAGTTGGCGACTAGTTATTAGTTGGCTAGAGGTACTACATTAAGGGCTGTAAGTTGGCTGACTAATAAGTTGGCGACTAGTTATTAGTTGGCTACAGGTACTACAGTAAGGGCTGTGATTTGGCTGACACTAAGTTGGCGACTTGTTATTAGTTGGCTAGGTACTACAGTTAGGGCTGTGATTTGGCTGACTAACAAGTTGTCGACTAGTTATTAGTTGGCGAGAGGTACTGTAGTAAGGGCTGTGCGTTGGCTGACTATTAATAACAACTTAGCGACCAGCTATTTAGTTGGCTAGGTACTACAGTTTGGGCTGTGATTTGGCTGACTAACAAGTTGGCGACTATTAATAGTTGATAGTTGGCTAGGTACTACAGTAAGGGCTGTGATTTGACTTACTATTAAGTCGGCGACGAGTTATTAGTTGGCTAGGTTAGGTACTACAGTTAGGGCTGTGATTTGGCTGACTATAAGCTGGCGACCAGTTATTAGTTGCCCCCCCCCCCCTGTGTGGTTCTGGTATTTTGAGACGACACATTTATTTTAATACGCTCAACACTCTACTACCCTAAACCTTAACCCCGTCCCCTGCCCTACCAGAAGGAGATTTTTACTCGGCGAAATTCCGGGGAAAAAAGTGTGTATCGAAAAAATGCTCGGCTATCGTATAAATACGTCTTATTGAAAATCATGTGCAGAACTGCAAAACTTGTCCCACACTAATTCCAAGTAGTTAAGACCGGTTATTAACCCATTAATAACTGAAAAACTTATCCCATACTAATTCCAAGTAGTGTGTCCCCAAATACGTGGGACCAGTTATTAAGGGGTTAAATCTCCCCAGTTTTCTATGCTGCTGTATATCCCATATGTAGTAATATGGACCATATTAAAAATGACATACCTGGTACACAGTTTCCCCCCGTTTCTATACTATATCCCCTATGTTAGTATAGTATTGTGGACATACTGTTGTGTACCCAAAGTGCAATGTAAGGAGCTCTGTGATGCGACGCGTGCAGCACCGCAGTAGGTAGCATGATGAGACTCGCACTGCTGTTGTGCCTCAGCTCACACTCCACGACTGACGAGAGTGAAAACCTCATGAACAGCAGTGGGGTAAGCGAAAAAAAAAAAGAAAAAAAGAGAGAAAACGGACCCCCACTCGCCATGTCAGAATTAAAAACAATCTATTAATAGCAAACTAACTGGTTGGGATTTTGCCAGAAACATATACCAGGTATATGTACTACTGCTGTAGTATTGATAGTACAAAAGCATGTATTTTTACAGTTTTGTTTTCAAGTTGGTGTTAGTATACCCCCCTGTATGGGGCAAAAAAAAAAAGAAGTGGGGAGTCGGCCTATTTTGTGTTTTCATGTACATACCCTTGGCGTGAACATGAAAATGTCATTTGTATTATCCCTTCGACCACCAGGTGTTTTTTTTTTACTGCAGAATGTACTTTTTACCCTGTAGTACTATCACCGGGGTCATTATATATTTACGGCAAAACGCGTACGACGTATTAATAGTACGCGCGATCGAGGTCACATATATTATATCACAAACAGCTTCCAGAGATGAGTTTCGACGAAAACCCTCGATCTCACAGCTGTTGTTGGTCATTTTTGTGAATGTACGGCAAAACACATGTCACCGGTATCACCCAGGGTAGCCACCGGTCACCGACCTGCAGCCTGCCACCTTCACGCTACGTAGGTCACATATATGCATCATCATACCCACCCCTACGTAACGCGCGACCGAAATTATGACACACAGCTTGAAAAGATGAGTTGCCAAAAATGGAACTGGTGCGCAGCTGCTGTGTGTGTGCTGTCTTCACATTGAACCCCCGTTTTTTCTACCAACTACATCAGCACACCCAGTGTCTGTCCTGATTCATAATCCTAGAGACAACTATGTGGTCACAGACTGTGAGACAGAAATAACAAATAAACGCGAAAGAATGGGTAAAGCAAGTGAAATGCCAACGTACCGGGTAATAAGAGAACACAACGACACAAGCCAAACCAGAAAAATAAGGGTGTGTGTTTGTTTTTCATTTTTTTTCAACAAAAGCTCCCCACACCTCTGCCTGAGCATCGTTTCCCGCTCAATGATTCAGATATTTCAAGATAGATGTATTGCCGACATTGTATATATGCTCTACAGATTAGTGCTCTCAGTTTTTTTGGGTGGGATCCGTATAATCTGCATGAGCTAAATATAACACGTTTCCTGGGCTGGATCGGTACTGTACATGCAGATCCTGAACAACACTCTCACGACGGCAGCCGAGGAACTCAATGATCTAGGTCATGACCTATCTGTAGATGATCTATCTATAGATTGTCTATCTGTAGATGATCTGTAGATGATCTATCTGTAGATGGTCTATCTGTAGATGATCTATCTGTAGATGATCTATCTGTAGATGATCTATCTGTAGATGATATATCTGTAGAGGATATATCTGTAGACGATCTGTAGATGATCTACCTGTAGATGATCTGTAGATAATCTGTCCGAGGTCTGATTCGAACAAGTTTATTCCTGGCAAGATTGGGTGTGCTTTTGATACAACAGGCTGCAATAGGAGCAATTGGCGGGATTATTAGCATGTCTCATACGTAGTCGTGACTACTTGTGTCAGCACACAGCATTGTCCGTCTTGTGGGGTTCATTTTCACATGTACGTTAACTTTGTCATGGAACAGATATGGTGTCACTCTAATATTCTAAGGCTTGCTCAGATTATGGGGGTCTCTTTTTGACACGCCAACCTTGCCTTAAGATACTGGTCTTAGTGTAGGTTGGCGGCCAGTCAGGGTGACGAACCTTCGGCATACATGGCATTTTTGCGCATGCCATGTCGGCCCCGATCGATCCATTTCAATGTGCCATGGCCGGTTGTGACCTGTCGCGGCCTGTCATTTCCTGTCGTGGCCTGTCGTAACCTTTCGTCAACATGCCGTGAGCTGTGTTGAGCTGTGGTGCCCTGTCGTGATCTGCATCACCCTGTCGCGACCTGTTATGACCTGTTGCGATTTTCCGAGACCTGTCGTGACCTTCGGTGGCCTGCCATGACCTTTAGCGTGCTGTCGTAACATGTCGTGAACGGTCGTGAACGGTCGTGAACGGTCGTGAACTGTCGTGAACTGTCGTGAACTGTCGTGAACTGTCGTGAACTGTCGTGAACTGTCGTGAACTGTCGTGAACTGTCGTGAACATGTCGTGACCTGTCATGACCTGTCGTGGACTGTCGTGAACGGCCGTGAACTGCCATGACCTGTAATGACCTGTCGTGAACTGTTGTGAACTGTCTTGAACTGCCGTGAACTGTCATGAACTGTCGTGACCTGTCATTACCTGTCGTGACCTGCCATGACCTGTCGTGAACTGTCGTGAACTGGTGTAAAATGTCGTGACCTGTTGTGAACTGTCGTGAACTGCTGTGAATGGTCGTGAACTGTTGTAAACTGTCGTGAACGGTCGTGAACATGTCGTGATTTGTCCTGAACGGTCCTGAACGGTCGTGAAATGTCGTCGCCGCGCTTCGTTGGTTTGGCAGAGCGAGCGCTGCTCTCAGCTAGAAGAGCGAGTGGCCTCGCAAAAAGAAAAGCTTGGGAGAGCTGTGGTCCGTATCCGAGCCCTCAAGGAGGTGAGTCGTGACTGAAATCAATGATGAGACAGCGGGGGGGGGAGGTGAAGAGTGGAGAGAGAGAAGGGGGGCGGGGGAAGGAGGGGGGGGGCGGTACTCATTTGGTGCATGTCGTAGTAATTTGGCCATTGACCACGCACCCCTTTCGAGACGGAGCGAGGGGGGGGGGTGTACTCATGTCGTGCATGGCCGTAGTCGTATGACTGGGGGGGGAGGGGGGCGAGGTACTATTTTTTTGCTAGCCTTAGTCAGTTGACCTTTGACCACGTATCCCTTTGGAGACGAAGAAGCACCGTTTCTACTCCCAATAGAGACACGCTCCAATATTTGGGGGAGGAGGGGAGAGGGGGTTTCATGAATAAACGATGGCGTTTCGGACTTTGGGCGTATTGTTTTAAACTTCCTGTTTTTCATGTACTGGCAGGGGGGGGGGGCGGGGGAGGTCCATGACGACTCGAGAGGGGTTGGGAATGGTAGCTTATGTTGAGAGCGTTCCGTCGCTATGTCGGGGGGCACGTTGAAGGTCTTTTGAGTCGGCTCTTGATCTATTATGTGAATACTCACATAATTTCGTTGTTGATTTTTTTTTTTTTTGTATATTTTTGCCCACACCCCGCATTTTCCCGGGTGCCCCTCCCCTGCCACTCTCTCTCAAACCACCGCGAAAAAAACGCCCTTAACACGGTTGTGACACACCAACCGACCGACTAAACGACCGACCCACCGACCCACCGACCCACCGACCAACCGACCGACCGACGGACTGACTGACTGACTGACTGACTGACTGACTGACTGACCGACCCACCGACCGACCGACCGACCGAACAAACGAACAAACGACCGACCACCAGGAGAAGGACGCCGACGCCGAGAGGCTGGCCTCGGCTGAAATTCTCATGGAAGCTGCCCGGAATAATGTTGTCGAGATGGAGACGCGCTGTCAGTCCCTGGAAGCCTCGGTCGGAGATAAGGAGGCGGCGGCGGCCGCGGCTCGAGAGGACGCCTCGGAGCGTACGTCGCACGCCGGCGAGAGGGTTTCCACTCTGGAGGAGGAGGCGTGCTCGTTGCGGGAAGAGGTGAATTTTTTTGTTTTTCGTATGTCAGGACTTCCCCCCTTCCCCCCCCCAAAGAAAAAGTTGGCGTGGTTTGTGTACTTTTGTTTGTTTGTTGTTGTCGTTGTTGTTGTGTGTTTTTGTGTGTGTGTGTTTTTTTAATTTTTTAATTTAATTTTATTCTGGTGTGTTTTATTCTTCGGGGGGATATTTTGGCATGTTTTGGGTGTTGAGTGTGTGTGTGTTTTTTTTTTTTTTTTCATGTTCTCGTGTCAGGGATATTCGTGCTTTTTTTTCCCTCGTGTGTGATCACGCACAGCTATATATATATACATGACCTGCGCTCGCTCCACCCTATCCTTCCCGACCCGCTCTCGTGCAGCTCGCGGCGGCGACAAGAGGGCTACGAGAGGCCGAGGAGAGGGCTCGCGACGCCTCGGAGGAGGCAGCCCGCAGTCGAAGGGAGGCGAACGACCTTCGCGCGCGATCGGAGGAGGCGCAGGAAGCTCTCCGATTGGCCGAACAGAGGTGTGACGACAGATGCGCCAGTTTGTTTTTTTTTTCTTCCGTTTTTCGTGTTCGGGGGGGTACAGGAAGGAAAAGACCGCGGGGAACAAAAAAATAGGGAATTTCCCGGAAAATTTCCGGATATGTTCCGGGCGGAGTTTTCGTCTTAGGGAGACAGCAGTGAATGCTTCAGTAAAAAACAAATCGGACTTTTCCGATAACTTTCCGGGAATTTCCGGATATGTTCCGGGCGGAGTTTTCGTCTTAGGGAGACAGCAGTGAATGCTTCAGTAAAAAACAAATCGGACTTTTCCGATAACTTTCCGGGAATTTTCCAGGATGTTTTTTCCCGATCAGGTTATATCGCATACCGTAAAGTGCTCCACAACAGATATAACGCAATTGTCGCGGTTGATGCGCTCTTGTAAGTGGCGAGGGCGGGCTGGTGCCAGGTGGAAACGGTCGCCACCTTTTCGTATCGCTCGGTATTTTAACGTTTTGCTACAGCTGCACCTATATGTATGTTTCTCCCTTCTGGGCCGGGAAGCTTGTGCAGGAGTAGGAGAGGGGGGTTGGTTTACGACTCCGATTTTGCTGTCCGGGTGGGGGGGGGGGGCTTCGGAAGCTTTTTTGAGAGTGGTGGTTGTGTCGCGACCACTGCCGTTGCGCTACCGTTATCATTGTCACTATCGTTATCGTTGTCGTTGTCGTTGTCGCTATCGCTATCGTTATCGTTGTCGTTGTTCATTGTTATCGTTGTCGTTGTCGTTATCGTTTTCGGTATCGTTATCGCTGTCGCTGTCGCTATCATTGTCGATACCGTTATCGTTATCGGTATCGTTATCGGTATCGCTATCGTTGTCGATATCGTTATCGTGTCGATATCGTTATCGTTATCGATATCGTTGTCGTTATCGGTATCGATATCGGTTTCATTTTCGTTATCGTTATCGTTATTCGTATTGTTATCGTTACCATTGTCCTTTTTGCTGTCGTTACCGGAATTGGTGTCGTTGCCATTGTCGGTATCGTTGTATTTTTATCTTTTTAACGCTGTTATCGTCGTTATCGTTTTCCTTTTCTTCCGCATTGGTTCAACGGTTCATTTTCCCCCCAACGATACGTACCTATCGCGGCACCTCCTCACCTCTTCCTCCTCCCTCTCTCCCTGCCGCCAACACTCTGACCGTAAATATAAGGGGCATTTCTATTACATATCAATGTACTAAAGTTCCTTATAGTCCGGGTAATATTGGTATATACGTACATCCATACCGCCCTGTCCTGCCTGCGGCCGGCCCAAAACTTTCCGGAATATTCCGCGATTTCGTTTTTTTTTCTCTTTGTGGCTGTCGCAGCAACGCGCGGGTTCCCGCTCTGGAGGCCGAAATGGAGGCCGAGAAGGCCGGACGGAGGGAGTTAGAGAACACTCTCGAGGCGTTGCAGAGCCGGGCTCGTGATGCGGAAGGTCTCGCGAAAAACACGGCTAGGGATGGGGAGGAGATTATGAAAGCCCTGTACGCGCAAGTGGATGTTTCGAACAAGGTGCACTGTGCTGTCCCTGTCTCCCGGTTTTTGTTGCAGTTTGCTCTTTTTTTTTGGTGGAATGGGTATGGGTGGGTGGGTGGGTGGTACGGCGTGATATATGGTACGGTATATGGAATGTGGATGTGATACGGTTTTGATAGCGTGTTTTTGTGGTACGGTTTTGTTTTTTTCTTGGTGGAATGGGCATGGGTGAGTGGATGGATGGTACGGCGTGATAAATGGTACGGTATATGGAATGTGGATGTGGTACGGTTATGATAGCGTGCTTTCGTGGTACATTTTTGTTTTTTCTTGATGGAATGGGTATGGGTTTGGGTGGATGGATGGTACGGCATGATACATGGTACGGTATACGGAATGTGGATGTGGTAAGGTTATGATAGTGTGTTTTCGTGGTACGGTTAGGTTATTTACATGGTACGGTTTACCGTGTTGGGAGTTGAGAGGAGTAGGATAGACGGTAAAGAGTGACGGTTACAGTAGTGGTACTCGTAGTAACGGCCACTGCGTGATTGGTGGATTGACTCGTGCGTTCCACCCGCTCTGTGCGACGAGCTTCGTTGTGTCCTGATTCCTGACTTATGTTTTATGCGCCGCTGTGATGTTGTTTCCTAGGAGCGGGACTTGGCTGTCGCCGGCCTGGAGGAAGCGGAGAGGGAGAGGGAGAGGGAGCAGGCGAGGCTGAAGGGAGCGTTCGAGCAAGAGGTGACCCTTACGTTGACCCCTTTCAGGGCTGCTCTTGCTACTTTTGTGCGGACAAAACTCTTCTCACCTTTAGGACAGATCATCTACAGATAGATCAGATAGATCATCGATTCCTACTTCGTCTAGACATTTCAGGGCAGATAGATTCCTGGTCTGTATGATCTGTATGATCTGTATGATCTGTATGATATGTATGATCCGTATGACACGCATGATCTGTATTGTCTGCACTATCTGTATGATATGTCCGAAGTATGATCTAGCTCATGTTATACCGGTTGGGAGCCGTGTAACCTGCACAATCTAGCACATGTTTCCTGGGTTGGATCTGTACTTTTGCGAATCCTGCGCAACCCCTCGCAACTCACAAGTGCAGGTGAGGAACTAGATGATCTAGACCATGATCTATCTGATCTATCTGTAGATTATTTGTTCGAGGTGCCATGCTCTTAGAAATGTAGTGAAATAAAAGAGTTCTGTACAGTGCTGTACTGTTGCGGAGGACCGTAGTAAATAGGACCAAATCTTGTCAGTAACCCTAGGTAAATATTGTAGGTTTTTGAGTGTACCATGGGTCCTATTTACTAAGGTCCACCCGTGTTGAAGGGCTAAATTCACTTGCATGATCTATCTGATCTATCTGTAGATGATTTGTTCGAGGTGCCAGGCTCTTAGAAATATACTGAAATAAAAGAGTTCTGTACAGGGCGGTGCTACTACGGAGGACCGTAGTAAATAGGACCAAAGTTTGTCAGTAACCCTAGGTAAATATTGTAGGTTTTTGAGTGCACTGTAGGTCCTATTTACTATGGTCCCCCGTATCAACCCATTCAGAACTGAAAAACTTATCCCACACTAATTCCAAGTAGTTCGTCCCCAAAAACGTGGGACCAGTTCTTAAGCCCTTAAGAACTGGTCCCACGAATATGGGGGCAAAATACTTGGAATCAGTGTGGGACATTTGTTTCAGTTCTGAATGGATTAAGGAGTCAAAGGGTTAAATTCACTTTCCGCCTGCCACAGTACCAGAAGGCCCTGGGGACGGGTGGTATGTAAAACACCAAGGGAAGAAAGCTGAAGTATTATGTTCGCCAGAAAAAAGGCAAGGCACGCAGCCGTACGTAGTGGGGAGGGGAGAGAGGTGGGTGAAATGGGACACCGGATCGGAGTTGCGAATGGGAGGGGGGCTCGGAGAAAAGACTGCGAAAAGACTACGCATATACGCATATAGATGGCGTAGAAACTGAAAAGTCTGAAAATATGAAAACATGAATAATATGAAAACATGATAAATATGAAAATGTGAAAAATGTGAAAATGTTAACTTGTGAAGATAGGGGAATAGGAAAATATAAAAATGTGGAAATGTGAAAATGAGAATATACGAAAATGCTAAAAGCCGGGATGCCCCGGTATGTGGTTTCCGCGCGTAGCAAAAGTGGGAGTTACATGCTGTATTGACTCAGTATTCAGATCTGCTCGTAGCTTGTGTGTGTGTGTTTTGTTTTTGGTTGTTTGGTTGCCTGTTCGTTTATGTTTGGTTGTGTGTTGTGTTGCTTTGCCGGCTTGCTTGCTCGCTTGCTCTCTCGCTGACTTGCTCGCTTGCTGCCTCGCTCGCTTCCTTGCTGACTTGCTTGGCTGTCTGCTTCGTTTGAAGCTCAAGAGTCTAGACGTATCTTGATTCGCGCTGCCACAGAACCTACGAAAGCAATTTTAGCGTTTCAGCCCCACTCCTACCCGCCCTGCGCGCCTATACCGTAGTAGGTGAGTATGTAGTAGGCACCGTTTACGAACTGTCACCTTTCTCCCAGTGTGCTTGTACTTGCCCCCTCTCCCTGCTCGTGACGAAAACGTGTATGTCTTGTTGCAATATCGCGCGCTCTGTGCCGCCAGAAACTGCAAGCTGCACAGGAAGAGAGCGGAAGGCTTCAAGCGGAGACTGAGAAACTGTCCGCCTTGGAGGAAAAGACCGTCGAGCTTAAGGCCAAGGTGATTGCTGGGTGGGGGCATTGAACATCAAGCTGATGTCTGTCTGTCTTTCCGTCTGACTGACTCGACAATTTGGAGCTGTGTGTCTGGCTGTAAGTCTGTCTGTCTTGTCTTTCTGTATGTATGTCTGTAGTTCTTTGTAGATCTCTGCGACTGTCTGTATGTCTGTCTGCCTGTTTGTGTCTGTCTGTCTGTCTGTCTGTCTGTCTGTCTGTCTGTCTGTCTGTCTGTCTGTCTGTCTGTCTGTCTGCCTGTTTGTGTCTGTCTGTCTGTCTGTCTGTCTGTCTGTCTGTCTGTCTGTCTGTCTGTCTGTCTGTCTCTCTGTCTCTCTGTCTCTCTGTCTCTCTGTCTGTCTGTCTGTCTGTCTGTCTGTCTGTCTGTCTGTCTGTCTGTCTGTCTGTCTGTCTGTCTGTCTGTCTGTCTGTCTGTCTGTCTGTCTGTCTGTCTGTCCGCCTGTCTGTCTGTCTGTCTGTCTGTCTGTCTGCCATCTGTCTGTCTGACATGTGTCTGTCTGACATGTGTCTGTCTGACATCTGTCTGTCTGACATCTGTCTGTCTGACATCTGTCTGTCTTCCTGTTTGTGTATGTCTTGTCGTTTTTTATTATTATGCGGCAGACTAGTAAAAATACAGCTTCAGTTACCTCTGTAACTGTATCGCTGCCTGTCTGCCTAATAGTGAAAACAGATGGAAGGGTGACTCTGTACGAACAACATCAACTGTTTTGTAAGGGCGGGCGGGGGCTGTGGCCATCGGAGTCATCGCGGCGGCTCAGCTAAGCTAAGCTTTTGCTCGGTGCCAATATTGGGCGGTTTCGCTGCGGGGAACGCCTACGTGTAACCTGAGTAACAGCAATCGGTAGAAGTATTAGTATTCGTATCTGTCGCTTTTCAGTTGGCCCCGACGTGAAGATCGTCATCGCGAAACGTCCCCCCTCCCCCTCCTCCCTCCTCGCCTTCATCCCTCCCTCCCTCCCTCCCTCCCTTCCTCCGACTACGGCCGTGTACGACATGAGTACACCCCTTCCTTCCTCCCTCCCTGCCTCCCCCCCTCTTCTCCGAAATTACATACCCCCCTTTTTTTCTGCATTTCAACATTTTAACATGTATGTTTTCGAAAATGTGTTTGGCTCAATAGGTTGAAGAGCTGAGCTCGAAGCTCACGGCGGCCGAAGCAGCTCTGAAAGAAGGGGAGGAGGCGTTTGCTAAGACCACCGCCGAAAGCGGACAGGCGCTAAAGGCGGAAAAGACTACCAGAGAGGAAATGGAGGTCAAAGTGAGGCCATAAAACTTGCCTGGTGTTGTTTACCCTGGTACGGCTTTGGGTTGGGTTGGGTTGGGTTGGGTTGGTTTGGGTCTTGGGTTGGGTTCTGTTGGGTTGGGTCGTGTTGGGTCGTCTCTTTAGACACACGAGGGGTACGCGGTCGCGACCGCTCCGCCCCGCCTCCCGCCTACCGAAGCTCTATCGCGGGTTTCCCCCATCCGGCCAGGGGCGTGACTCTCGTGAGGCTGACGTGAAAGCACCGCCCCAATCGCCAATGTCGCGATAAGCCTCCAGTGGTGATACACTACCCCCCCCCAGACACGAAATGGCACATGTAAACCAAGCAATCATCACCACCAACACCACCCAGTATAAACCCACCACTTGTACTATTACGGAGGACCATAGTAAACAGGACCAAATATGGTTCGTAAAAATAGGTACATACCGCTCTGGGCGTGAATATATGGACCGCTTGGTCTTCATACTGATGTACTAATGGTCCTTATATACCCGCCTAGAGTGGTATATACAGTAGTTTTTTTTTGTACCGTAGGTCCTATTTACTAGTATTTACTATGGCCCCCCGTAATAGAACACATGTAACACCCCCGAGTATTTTTCTACCGTATTAACACCCCAACACCCACTGCGCGTAACGCCTCCTCCGTACGGTGATGGCTCAAAAATGTAGGTGAAGCGTCTGAAGTCTCTCCTGTCGAAGCTTCAGAAGTCTTCCCACGCTAAGGACGCCGATATCGCCGCGCTCAAAGCGCCCGCCCCTCCGCCGAGGGCGTTCACCGTGGACCTCCGCGTGCGCCACGAGGGGAGCGTTTGGTGCTTCATCCAGTCCGACCCTTCAGCGAACCAGGTACGATGCGGGGGCGGCGGGGGGGGGGGTACTTCTTCATTTGCATGTCTTTTTCTTTTAACCCTCTAGATTGGTATAAGAGCCAGGGGGCGG
>MEHQ01000089.1:52930-79511 GCA_008828725.1 Saccharina japonica
AAAACAACAAGAGTACCACGTCTGAAAATTTGCAACCCTAATTAGATCCGTTCTCTCTCTCGTACTCGTACGTACCTCCTACCAAACACGCTTTCCATATATGCAAAGATTAATGCATGCTCAACACACCCCAGATTCCCAACGTTCAATCTACACACCAACACCATCAACACCAATAGCTTCAACAACAACACCGAAACCACCATCAACACCAACATTACCAACACCAACAACATCACCAACATCCCGTCCGACTCTCCAGGAAACTTCTCACGGGGCGACTCGCCCTACACAATGACATCGCCGCAGCTGTGGGTGTGTGCGTGTTTTGTTTTTTTTCGTGGCGTTTTTTTTCTGAAAAAAAAAGAAGAAAAGAAAAAGAGGGCGGCCTAAACGGCGCACCTGCGCTCGACTAACAATTGCCTGGGGGGGGCGGGGGGCGATGGGCATTGGTAGCGCGAAGTCGCCCACGTGCAAGAGTTCCTGGAGGTCGGTAGCGTGTGTGTGATGTTGTTGGTTTGGAATGTTGGGTGTTGTATTGGTCTTCGGTGTTGTTGTTGAAGCTATTGGTGTTGATGGTGTTCGTGTGTAAGATTGACGGTTGGGAATCTGGTGATTTAGCATGCATAATCTTTGCATATATGCGAAAGCGTATTTTACGGTACTGCAGTAGAGAGAGAGAACGGATGACTTAGTGAAATATTTCCTGGTAACTCTTGTTGCTGAGCTGGTATGGGTGGGAAGAGGGGCGTTGGTTTCGGCTGCGCGGACGGCTGCCACTACATTCATGAAATGTATACGTGGACAGGACAAGACGCAAGTCGAGGCCAGACGAGGCCTTTCCCGCGCCTCCCCTGCCTTCTCTTGCACCTTGACTCGCCACAATCGCACTGTTGTGTACTGCCGCATCACGCGGGGGCTGGCGGGCCAATAAGGCGGCTTGCATAGCCAAATTGAAACGTAAGCAATGCCACCCCCCCCACCCTCTCCTTTCCTTGCTGCCCGCCGCTCCTATGCCTCGCGAACTCCGTTCGTCTAGCCAAATGTCAACGTGAACAGCCAAGTGTAAATGTAAACTATGGTCATACGACTACGGCCGTGCACGACCATGGTAACTAACCTCGCCTTTGTAATACGACTGAGGGCCATGCATGACATGGAGTACCCCCCACGCCGGACCGCTTCCCCTCCATCCGAAACTATTTTTGTTGCCAGCAAAAACTGTAAACATAGCGACCCCCCCGCCCCGCCTCCATCGCGGAACTCCATTATCACATCCTAATATGCCGTAAACAGCCCCCCCCCCCGATATGCGTGGTCGGTGAAAACTCGATGTGCCCGTTCCTCAGGCATTGTAGTGATGCTAGGGCTCACTGTCATACGTTACTGCCATGCATTGGACATGAGCACACCTCCCTCTCCCTCCCCGCTCCTGCCCTCGCCTCTGCAGTTTCCGGAGGACTCGCCGCCACTCACTCCGTCGCGTCCCCAGAGTACGCGCCTCCCTACCCCTCCCTGATCCGGAACCCATTAATACACCCCATAAAATGTAAACGCCCCCCCCTCCCCCTCCATCCCTCTAACCCCTCCCTCCTTCCTGAACTCGCGCTGTGCTGCTGCTGGAGTCCTCCTCGCTGGTCACAGCGCACCTCTTACCCCCTCTCTCCATATGGAACTCCATTATACACCCAATAAATTTTAAACGCCCCCCTCATTGAGCTGGTCGTCCATATGCAAGTCCGCCTCAGAGGCGGTTCTTAGCTGAGATGCAGCCTCAGCCTCACATGCGACATCGCCCATACCTCACGGCGTTTCGCGCGTTGTGCAGCAATGTCTGCCCTGGTTGGTGTAAAACCACGCGCATCCGTCCGGCATTGATAGGGATGCGAGGGTCTATGGTGCATAATGAACTGACGGCCGATGTGCAACAACATGAGTACCCCCCCCCCCACCCCCCTTTCCCCCTGTCATATAAATATACATGATATATTTATAGGTTGGGTTGGCGTCGGTGTGCAACGCGGCGAAACACGCACTCCGCTGCGTGAGCTAGACAACCAGGGTGCGTTTTTTTTTTTTTTTTTTTTTGCGTCACCCAAAGTCTGGCGCGTCGAGTAGATCATTTGTGGCGGGGTGAGAACCTTTGTTCCCACAATGGGGAAGATGGCGTATCACGTAGTGTTAATACTGGTAAGGCGTCCGCGAGGCAGTTTACATAGCGTAAAACCCCATTGCCTGTCTCGCGAAGTCGGCCACCAGAAATTAAAAAGTTAACGTGCATTGAAGCTGTCGTCCATTGCAAGTCGCCCTGCAGAGGCGGTTCTTAGGAAGGATGCAGCTCACCCTCTCATGCGACTCGCCAATCCTCACGGCGTTTTCGCGGCTTGGTGCAAGCAATGTCTGCCTGGTTTGGTGAAACCCAACGCGCCTCCGTCCCGGCATTGTAGGGATGACGCAGGTCTCATGGTCATATGACTACGGCCAGTGCACAAATGAGTACACCCCCCCCCCCCCCCTCTCCCTCACCTGCACTCCTCCCTCTATAACGCCCCTCTCCTCATTCCGGACTCCCTGCTGCCTGCTGCGCCAATCCTGCCGCTCGCTCCCAAGCCACCGCCCCCTTACCGCCCCCTCCATCCCCGGAACTCCATTAATACACCAATAAAAATGTAAACGCCCCCCCCCTCCCTCCCTGCCTCCCTCCCTCCCTCCCTCTATACCCCTCCTCTCCTTCATTCCGGAACTCCCTGCTGCTGCTGCAATCCTCCGCTCGCTCCCAAAGCACACCCCCCTTACCCCCCCCTTCATCCCGGAACTCCATTAATACACCCCAATAAAAATGTAAACGCCCCCCCCCTCCCTCCCTGCCTCCCTCCCTCCCTCCCTCTATACCCCTCCTCTCCTTCATTCCGGAACTCCCTGCTGCTGCCGCTACTGCTGCTGCTGCTGCTGCTCCGCTTTTCAGGCGCGCGCATGGATTGCGGGCGGCTCTTCGAGCTCCGACGACACCCTCTGGCCGAGCGTCGTTCAGGACACGTTCGAGGAGAGGGTTTCCATCGCTGTCGAGGAGGCGAGACTGGCGGCCGGGGAGGTGACGTCCACCCGCGCGGAGCTGCAGGCGCTGTCGAGCGAGTTCGCCAAGTACAAGGCTAGGGCGCACACGGCACTGAAGAAGGCGACCTCCAGCGGGGCGGACGACAAGCGGAAGGATGAGGTGGGCGGGCAGGGCAGGGCAAGGCGTGCGTGCTTACGTACTTGGCTTTTTCTTTTGTTTTTTCCCACCCACATTATTACAAAAATAGGTGTAATTCATTCACTGTTTGGTTTCGGGGAGATGATATACAGCAGTATGCGACAGATGTTAAGAATATCTTACGTATTTTTTGCCCAGACTGGAATTATTATGCAAGACGAGGTGTGTTTGCACACTATTTTCAGTACAAAGAGGTCGATTTCTTTATGTTTTTCCCCCAAAATCTCAGTCTCGAATTCTGAATTATCAGATTCTTAGCATCTGTCGCGTACTGTATGTGGCGTGGGTACACGTAGCTACTGCTGCGTTGTGCTATTGTGTGAGGCTCTGGCGCTATGGGAAATGAGGTGGGCGTGCGTGGGTATAGATACATGGCGTGGGTATCTGGGTACTGCTGTGGTACTGCTGGTACGGGTATATGGCGTGGGTATCTGGGTACAGTTTTGTTGCACTACTAAATAGGACCTACGGTATACACAAATACCTACATATTTCCCTATTTGTACTTACAACATTTGGTCCTATTTACTGCGGGCCTCCGCAATCGTGATTTCCTAATAGTACCAGTGACTTACTACGGTATATAATAGTACTAATGGCATACTAGTAGTACCAATGACGTACTTATAGTACTAATGATGTACTAGTAGTACTAATGACGTACTATTAGTACCAATGACTTACTAGTACTAAATGACGTACTATTAGTACCAATGACTTACTGCCAGTACTAATGACTTGCGGATACCAGGTCCCCTTCCCCTAGTTAGTACCGCCTCATTACACACAAGTTCAAGGTCAACCAGAGGTTGCCCACTCCGTTCCGTCAAGACCCGAGACACCAACCCACCTCGGTGTGTCCTCCACACCACAACCACATAAGAGAGAAACTGCCAGGGGCATAGTAAATAGGACCAAATACTGTTAGTAAAACAGGTGTATATATAGGTTTTCGTGTTTACCCTAGGTCCTATTTACTAGTGTTTACTATGGTTCACCGTAACAGGAGTACTGATCTGTCCGGGGTGTGAAATATTAATATTATATTTCGACGAGATATTTCGAACACCACCCTCCTCCCAGTTTCGGAGCAAAAACCGGCTCGGCAATTCTCCCCAGGGGCGGGACGTGTGCGGATGTATACAGATATATACATAAACACATAAAAGCATGTTCAGATACAGATACACAGATACACTGCTGTGGCTGGTTCTTACGCATTTCCTCCCTTCCTTTGGGCTGTATAGACTCCCAATTTCAACTGCTGGCGTGCTGGCGGGCGGGCCTTTCACATATGTTTGGGCTACTCGTATAGACTTCAGAATTTCAACTGCTGGTGGCTGGTGGGCTTTTCGTTCTCCGTTTTCGTTTTTTCAAATGCGCTACAATTGTAAATTGTAAACGTCACAGCTGGCGTATGTATATATGATACGTCACGCGATTTCAAGTGGGGGTACGAATTGTTTCCTTCACAACGTCACAGCTGTTTTTT
Organism: Saccharina japonica; assembly: GCA_008828725.1. Taxonomy (NCBI): domain Eukaryota; class Phaeophyceae; order Laminariales; family Laminariaceae; genus Saccharina; species Saccharina japonica. The sequence goes on from MEHQ01000089.1 coordinate 57,676, forward strand.
TTTTTTTTTTTTCAAGTTTCATACGAGAGAGATGGTGGTATGTACAAGGTATTTGTAATCGGACATGACGCTCGAGGTTGCATGCAGCTCCTCTGAATACCGGTACGTATTATATGTGCTGCTGCCGCTGCTACGCTGTCTCAGCTGTTCGTTGCTGCTGCACACTCCCAAACCTAAAATCATTGTCGGTGCAATTCCTTCGTTGTACCTTGCTCTCTGCGCTTCTAAAACTGTTTCTTACGTGCTGTTGTACATACGTAGCGCAATCCCGCCCCCCCCCCCCTTTGACTGCTGTATTGTACTCGTAGTACAGCGCAATTATCACGTTTTCGGCACCATTTCTCACCTTTTTTCTGGATCTTTCGTTTCGCTCCCATGTTGTTGTTGTTGGTTCCCCCCCCCCCCGCTCTTTCGTGAACGAAGATGATCGCCGGCCTCGAGTCCGAGCGGGAGAGGCTTGCCGCGGAGCTTGCAGAGACAGCGGCCACCCTTGAGGGGCAGCTCGCGGAGGCTAGGGGCGTGACGAAAGCTCGAGAGGAGGACTTGGAAGCGGCGTCCCAGGACCTGGAAGCAGCTCAGGTGCTGCGTTTTTTTGTTTTTTTTTTTCCGCGTGCTGCTGGTACGGTATCAGGCCATCTCTTACGGATGATTTCTGAAAACTGAAAATGAGCGTTTTCAGTTTTCAAAACCGATTGTCAACCTTACAGGGTTGAAAGTGGGTACATTTCCGATCATTTTTTCAATTATCACTTTCAAGTGGGCCTCCACTCGGAAATGGAGCCCCATTTCCTATCGAGATCACGATTGAACTGTGGTTGGATTTGGAATCGTGATGGGTGTTCACACATCGTTGGAGGCAACACGCGCGTCTGTCTGCCAAGCAAGCAGCAACACAGGTGTACCTGGTCTATATGTCGAGTACAAGCCTACTGAGACGTTTAGCACATACCAGTACCTGGTATATATGTATGTGTCAGGTGACAACCTACCGATGGGTACGTAGCCTGCTTTGTTTACAGTAGCTTAACGTAGTCTTTGAAGCCTACTGAGATGTTTACCACGTGCCAGTACCTGGTAGTATCCAGGTGACAACCTACCGATGTTCGCGTAAGATGTTTCACCGCCACCTACTGAAACTTTGCTGCAACCATTGTAGCCTTCCAATAGTTTTAGCGTGGTCCCTTCCCTTCCTCCCCCCCCGACATCGTCGCTATCCCGCGTGGTTCAGGGGCAAGTGCGTGAGCTGGAGAGGTCTCTCAGTGACCACGAGCGGAAGGTGGCACAGTTGCAGGTGGGGAGGGATGACCCGGCTTTCGGCTGGATTGGGTTGGGTTGGGCTGGGTTGGTTTGGTTTGAGTTTGGTTGGGTTGGGTTGGGTTGGACTGATTTGGGTTTGGTTGGGCATGGCTTGGCATGGCTTGGGTTGGGCTGGGTTGAGTTGAATTGGGCTGGTTTGGGGTTTCCTGTGGTGTGCTTTGGCGTGCTGTGCTGTGCTGTGCTGTGGTGTGGTGTGCTGTGATGTGATGTGCTGTGATGTGATGTGCTGTGCTGTGTTGTGCTGTGCCTGTGCCGTATTGAGGTGTGCTGAGGTGTTAATGTTGGTTACAGTGCAGCAGGCGTTGCAGACCCCCCCGATGTCCGTCCTTTCAAGGGTGCTTGTTTTGCCTATTCCTCTCCTTAACCCCCTTTCTCTCTTCCGCTGACCTCTACCGCTGACCTCCACGCACACGAGCCAATCACAGTCGATCACTCCATCCCGCTCATTCCCCGCCCTCCCCCGTATCGCACGGACTGTCCAGGAAGCGGAAGATGGTCACAGCGAGGAGATGTCAACGCTGCGCGACGCCCGGGAGGAGTTGAAGTCCCAGCTGAGGGCGGCCAAGGCGCAGGCGAATGAAAACTCCAGCATTGCTCAGGTGTGCACCCACCCACCTTCTATATTTTTGCCGGTATACTGTTGATCGGTTCGTACCCTGTTTCGCAGAAAACAAAGTTGCGACAAAAAGGTTTTCAATACTTATTTTTGCGATATTTGTTTTGTCTGCGATGATATTGTTGATAGTGTTTTGTATCATACGTTTTTGCCGTAACTGTAGTGTTTTTGTTTTGCGGTAAAGTCTTGTTTCAGATAGAAATAGTTCGCGATGACCCTTGTTTCAGACATGCCGCCTGTTTCCGATGAATCTGCTTCCTACAGTAGTACATACCTACATCGACGCGATGCCCCACTACTGCTGTGCCGAGATTCTTCGATTTTTTTTGGTTTTGGTTTTGCACACTCCTGAAGACACGCCCAAATTCCTGGCAGACCTGCGCTGTTTTCTGGGGAACCTATTATAATAGCAATCAGAACCAAAGGCGGTTAGTGAAAATAGAGGAATACCAGGTATACCAGGTATATAGTTTTTTTCGGCGCCATCATTGGCTCTGTTTAAAAATACATATATCTTTATGTTTGCGCTGATTTCGCTCAACGTGTGCCGTGTGTTTTCCCGACATTCTCTCCTCGGCGGTGGCGGCGGCGGCTTCATCGTCAACAGCGATTGCAGGAGGAGTTGGAGACCCTTGCGAAGGAGAGGGATGGAGGGGAGCGGCGTGGCAGCAATGGGGCTTGGAACCCTCGCTCGGACGGCGGTTGGGCAGGTATGTATGTATGTGTTGTACAATACGTATCATAGTGGATGGAGTATTTCGCACGTCCGACAGATCATCTACAGATAGATCAGATAGATCATCTACAGATCATGTAGATCATAACCTGCCGTTTTGAGGTGCGGTGGGAGATCTGTATAATACGTAGTGGAGGGACTATTTCATACATCGGACAGGTCATCTACAGATAGATCGCCTGCACCATCTACATCTAGATCATCGAGATCCTAACCGGTCGTTTTGAGGTGCTGTGGAAGATCTGTATAGTTCAGATGCAACCCCGGAAATATTAGCTACTGTAGACGATGCAGATTGTATGGATCCCACCTGGCAACGCGAGCTAGATCATACAGCTCACATGAATCATACAGATCGTACAGATCATAAGAGATCAGGTATATATCTGCTCTGAACTATCTGTACTAATCGAAAGTGGAAATCGATTATCTGTCCCGAGGTGCGGAGTTGCATTTGCCGCATCGTCGGGGGTAACGGGACCATCGAAAAATACGATCGAAAACGCGAGCTCCTGCTGTTTTGGTTCTCAAAGCTTTTGTGACTCTCAATGCATAATTACACAATTACACAGTGTAGAGCCAGCTACTGTAGAAAGCGGCAATAGCGGGCATTGGTGTACAGTGTAGAGCCGCCTAGAAAACGGTAAAAGCGGTAATACATCTCCCGTGTCTACTTCAGTAGGAAGAGCGTGCAGCAGCAACAGGAGCAAGTACAAGTGTATTCGCGCTGCGCTTGTGTCGTGTGACTCCCTAGGTTCACCATGTTGCAGTAATACATCGCCCGTGTCTACTTTAGTAGGAAGAGCGTGCAGCAGTAACAGCAGCACGTACAAGTGTCATCACGCTGCGCTCGTGTCGTGTGGCTCCCTAGGTTCACCATGTTGCAATTCGGACGCATCCCCGGTCCCCTGTATACCGGGCTGCCTCCTTTCGTGTGGCCGGTGGTGCCGTCATCCGTCAGCTTGTGTTTTTTTTCGACGTTGTTTCATGCCTCGAACAGATCATCAAACTCCCTCTTTTGATATATATAAGTATATACTTGAAGTTTCTGTGTCGATAGGATCTCTCAGGGTAGACATATTCCGGATCTGTATGGCCTACGCAACCCATCCCACCCGTTGGATTGATTCTGCACGCCTACCACGATCACGCGCTATCCGGAGGACACCTCGCACCTCGACCGACTTATGACAAAATCCGCCAGAAATATTGGTGGCCCACCATCAGCCGCGACGTACGAGAGTGGTGCGAAAAATGCCAAGCTTGCCAACGACGAAAAACAGCACACAACAGACCCAAACTCCCGACAGGCCATTTACCTGTCGAGCGGCCATTTCAACGAAATATCGGTTGACTTAGTAGAGTACAAATCGGTATCAACTTTAGCCGCAGGGATCGAATGCAAATACGTTCTCTCGATGATGGACCACCTGACGAGGTTTGTGGTGTTGTGGCCGGTACGTGATAAAGCGGCCGGCACAGTAGCCAATGCCATAATCGAGATAATAATTAGCATATTCGGCCCACCAGAAACCTTGCATAGCGAGCAAGGTCCCAAATTCGAGAATAAGGTGATATACCAGTTGCAACAAATACTCGGATACAAAAAGACCTGCACAACGCCGTACCGGCCGCAGGGTAATTCAGTGTCCGAACGAGTACACTCGACGGTGCACAGCATGCTAGCAATGAACAGTGCCGTCGACCAAAGCAACTGGGCCACTCTCTTACCGTTTGTACAGCTAGCACGCAACACTAGTTTTAGTGCAACGACGCACGAGACACCATTCTCCTTAAGGTTCGGAAGACAACCCGGACTCCCAGTCGATATCATTCTCGGTATTCCCCATGTAGGAAGAACAGCAAACACCGAAAAAAAATCGCACAAAACACGCGGGACAGTATGCAAATCGCCTTTGAACTCGCACGCCGAAACCGAGCGTGCAGTCAAACAGGCAGAACATAACTGCAAACTTAAACCGTACCCCGTGTTCCAACCTGGACAATATGTGCTCGTGTTCACACCATACCAGGCCTCGGATGGTCCCAACCCAAAGCTACTACTACCGTGGAAGGCCCATACGTCGTTTGCTCACAACTATCACCTGTGGTATATAGAGTACGACTTGCGAACGACACCAGAGAAGTGTCTGTCCACCTCGCCCACATAAAGCCCTACCACCACCGGGAGACACCGCCAACCCCTCAATTCGAGAAATTGGCGGAAATGTTCTTAGGGGAACCAATCCCCTTACCCGAATTGGACCATCCCGACGAGGCTGAACCTGAAATTGAGTCCTACTTCGTAGACAGGGTAGTAGATCATAAACGTGGACCCGGCAGACCAAGCCCCCACAACTACAAGTACCGCTTAAGACTACGAGGATACGGCCCCGAATCCGACCTCGAGTACCGCGCGGACGAGATACCCCAATGTCACGAATTGATCGCCGCATACCGAGCCCAAAAGGGTTTGCAACTCGCGATAGCCCCACCTGCTTCGCCCCCCCTCCCTTCTCTCGGGAAACGGAAGCGTACAGTTGGAGGTAACGAGCACGAATTGAGACAGCGCAAAATAGATTCTCAGATGCTCCGCGGCGTAACCGCATAACGAACAAGTTGGCAAACACAGTTGACTCAGCTGTAGGCACAAGAGTCAACAACGGTGATGAGAGTAGCACCAGCAGCCATGGCAGTACACACGCGTGTCTACCATGATCTGATGGGCACTCTACCCAGCATTCCGGTGGGAATAGCTGGGGGCAAGGAGACGTTAGTAAAATTGTTGTACCCAACGGTGAGGGGCTGTAAGAAGCGTGACACTTCATGCCCGTGCCCCACACGCCGTTACAACGGGACAAAACAACAACACCACCGTCTTGTCACAAAATTGTTCGAACACTAAACACACACGGGGATGAGAGCCACGCGACTCCACCCCACCCAAAACGAAGTCATACGTCGATTCACCCAGATCGACCGAATCGACTTCGCGTGAAAATATCTAGGCGGTACCGCCCAAAAAAAGAGAAATCACGGGAAAAAACAAACAAACAAAATTCGCTGCCCGTGGTTCCCAGAACAGCAACCACGAGGGGCGCACCAGTACGTGTGGCCACACGGAATGTGCGTTGAGATAATATTTGGGGAAAACCCATGCAACTCCAGTATACGCTGTCAGCATGCAAGCTCGAAAATGTAAACATCTTCGCTGGCCCGAGTTTCCCCAACGCCAAGTTCGTGTTTTCTCAACACGTCAGTTGTAAAGGACACCGTGTTTACTCAACACGCCAGCTATAAGGAGTGGATGCAAGCGCATGATAACAGCTGTTGTGTCYGGGTCCGATAAATCGAAACCCTGTTCCCTTAACCAATCATCCTCCAGATGACCACCACAAGACCATCGCTAGCTAAGATGAACTTGCGGCGAATAAAGAGGGGGGCGATGTGAAGGACAGGGTAGTTACGTAATGTATCGTAGACCTCGGAATCACGCATGTAAACATGGATACCTCAAACGACAGGCCTAAAGAGCCTGCCAAGTCATCAACCCCGGGTCGGAAGCGGTCCCTTCGTTTTGACGTAAGGTCGAACTCTCCCCGGGGAAACGACGTGGTCATCCATTGTGGGGCCCCGCATAAGCAGGGTCCCACAGGACGGAAACCTCGAGGGTGGTGCCCTCGCGCGCTCGCCCCTTGGCGCACTCCGAGACATAGACAATTAGCACCTCCTTGCTACATGAGACGGAAGAAAACTGCTCGGCACGGTCGGCCGTAACGACCCCTGCAGGCATCAGGGATTGGGAGCTCGTCACTACGACATCATTGGCCTCGGGGGCAGGCGCTAGTTCCACAGTATTATGTTTTGCAGTGTATTCGTTGTCCTGGTGATATTGCATATCATATATACGTTGCTGGTGTTTTATGGTTTCGTGAGGGCTGCGATCGTATGTATGTGTTGTTGGTGTTACACGATTTCGTGAAGGATATAGGTCTATTATAGGTCTGTTCTGAAACGGTGGTATCTAGGTCAACAACAATAACAGATGTTTAGGTTAGGGTGCGTGGCAGGGGGGGGGGGAAGAGGGGGTTAGCACGTAGGGTAGATGGTGGGGGATATATTGTATTTAATATTGATAGCATGTTGAGTTGTATCGTATTTCATCTCGGGGGTGAAAAAGTCAGGGCGGAGATTATGTTTTTTATATAACAGGTATACATTACACAGACAGGTCTTTTTGGTGTTGTCATGTGATTAAATATTGATCCATACATAAATTACCAAACCCAGTAGCTCCCTGTCTTTTGTAGTCGCGGACCCACGTCGATCCACGGTCCATTCCAGTCCCGTTGATCAGGTCGTGTCGGCATAGAGGATCGCTGTTTTACGTACTCATCATTCCTCATTCATGGTGCATGTGGGAAATCTATAGACAGGTTCACGCACGCACGCGGTTTTTCACCTGAGAGTATGCGGAGGAGATCCAGAAGAAGTGGTCTTAGGTTTTTGCAGTCACAGGCGTTCGAGCAGTGCACTTGAAGCTACAGCCCCTTGTCTTTCCACCTAAAGCTCTATCGGGCAGTACGTAAATCACAAAGGTCTGGACCAAGACCCGGTGCCGCAAGCGCTTAAAGAAGGTGGTATGAGACGAGCTCAAACGAAATGACAAAAGTGTGCTGCTCATAGCGGTGATCCCACCTGTTGGACAAGTTGAGTTGAAGGTCCCCGTGTACCATAGGAGTACCATAGGAGTATATATTAGCCTACAACCCTAACCCCCAACGCAATCAACCACCGTATGTATGGGGTTAGCTACATCCGTCTCGTACGCACACAGTCTGCGTCAACCATATATATCTAGTGTCGAAAAAGGTTGGTGAGCTATTATAATAGCTCCACTGAACATGGGCTCGCTTGAGAGTGGAACCTAACGAAGCCGCAATCCCCCCCCCCACCAGCCTGGAGGTGGCCACACCAGAAAAAATGGGGAGAATTCACCGCTGTAGTGTATTTTCTTGTTTTTTTTTATAAAAAGAGATGCAATTAATTCGACGCTGCCATCCATATGCAAGAAGAAAGTCCGCCCCCACAAGCGGTCCTTACTAGAGGATGCTATTAGTAGAGGATGCAGGTCACCCTTCATTGCGACTCGCGGAACACCTCACGGCGCTTCACTCGTGGTGCAAGCAATGCTGGTCGGTGAAAACCCGACGTGCTCCGTCCCGGCAGTGTAGGGGTGCGAGGGTCTCTATGGCCATCCGACTACAGCCATGCATGCCATGAGTACCCCCCCCCCCCTACGCTGGTAACGGGGGGCAATATACCCGGTGAAGGACGATATGAAGAAATCGGCGAGACTGTCGTCTTCGTGTCTCGATTTCGATGTCGATTGAATCGAGTACTGGTATTTACGATGCGATCAGTCGTAGGGGGCCAATATAGCCGGTAAAATATGTTATGTGTTTACACACTCACAAGGTCATCCCTTCGGTTTTTCGCCGATAGTATGGCAAGTAGCGAGGGGCATTTCTCGCATTAGTGCCCATTGTCAAAAACTGCTTTTTTTTTGGCACACTGATACTGATACGGTGTAATAGCACCCGGGTGATAGATAGATAGCACACCCCGGTGGACGAAGTTGAGAGCTGATGTTGTCTCTCGACAGCGAGGAGAAAGTGGAAAGCCTAAATAGCGACCGCGTTAGTGGAAAGGCCTCAACGAGGTCATGTTCCCCGAGCGGCCATTTTCGCTGTGTATGCCCTCTAAGCCATGGCCCCTATAAAGCATGGCCCCTCTATGGTATATAACCCCTCTAAGTCATTGCCCTTCTAAGGCATGGCCCCATAAGGCATGTTTTGGAGAAAACTGACCCTGAAGTTCACCCCAGGGGGGGGGTCGACTTATCTTATTATTTTGATTGCAGTATGCGGTAACCTGTTGTACTATGAATAGGTGGCTTATTTCCCGTGCCCGCTACCCCTATATGTCTCTCCACCCCTTGCCCTCCTGAATGGTACCCCGACTGCTTTTGGGGTGCGTCTTGTGTACCAGACACACGAGCGTTGAATCCCACGTGCAGGCGGAGGTGTTCGAGATGAGAAACGAGTTGGCCGAGGCGCTGCTTCGAGTGGAGCAGCTGTCCGATCAGGAGGCGGTCCTGAAGGCCACCATCAGGGCCCTCGAGACGGAGCTCAAGACGGAGAGGTACGTAAACAGGGGGCACAGCGAGTAGCGGACGCTCTTAAGCCTTAAAAGCGACGAAACAGACAGGGCGTGATTGATAACCAGCTGTTGGTAGGACCTACTAACACTGTAGAATATACTGCAGAGCCTACTGGTATGTTATATTATATTGCTGTATATGTATATGTAAGCATTTGTTTAACCTACCGCATAATCTACTGCCAAAGCTACTGTGGAAGCTTATGTAGAACCGATATGAAAACATACTGTGTAACATAACCGCAGAGCCTGCTGGGAACATGTCGTAAAACACACTGTAAACTGTGGAACATCATGTAAAAACTATTATAGAATCTGCTGTGCAACCTACTGTCGAGACTGCTGCATGCTCTAGGCAGGGCGGACTTCTAGAACGGTAGACTCCCGAGCATATCGTGCACTCAAAAACAATGCGTAGATGTGTTGTTCTTGGCGTTTCTCCAACCCGCACTGTTGACGACAGTTACAAATACCCACCAGCGCGAGTTGAGGGGCCGGGGGAAACCTCGCGGGTCTGGTCGGGTCTAGTCGGGTGGTTTTTTTAGACCCTCCTGACCCGACCCGACCCAACCCGACCCGACCCGATCCGTGAGAATGTGAAGATACCCTGACCCGACCCGACCCGACCCGTCCCAACCCGACCCTTGATATTTTGACAACTTCTTGACCCGTGAAAAGCCATGCAAGTACGAGGTATGTACCAGTGTAATTTCTCGAAGTGAGAGCTGGACCTTATTTTTATTTATGTCATATATGTGACGCTTCGATGCCTGCCTGTACTGCCTGCCTTTCGAATGCAGGGATCTTGGCTCTGGGGAAGCTGCACCGCTGAACGTAGCCTACCTCAAGTCGGCGGTCGTGAGGTGAGGAAAGACGGCACCGGTGTTGTTTTTTTTTTCATCACGTTTGGGCTACATCAGTATATATAGGTAGACTATTACAAGGTTTACGTTCCAGAGGCGTTCGGATATGGGGGTGAGGCGAAGTAAAATCTGCTGACGTTTTTGGCGCTAGCTGAAACAAACGAAAGGCCCACCAGCGAAGATGTCGGTTGTCAGACTTTGAACCCCTTTACAGACAACAATTCGCCAAACACCTTGACAGACAGCCTTGACAAGGAAAAGCAGGGGACATTAAAAACAATCCCCGGTTTAAAAAAACGCCGTACAAATGTTTTTATTTTTTTGTACACAACACTGCAGGTCAATCTGACTTTCTTCTAGAAAAACGAGGGGTTTCCACGTGAATTCTGGAAGAATTATTATACCGGGGATAGGGGACATTTTGGCTTGACAATGCCAAAGGCCTTGACAGACAATCTTGACGCTTGACAAACTTGACACTTGACCGTCAACCGACATATTTGCCCACCAGCGGTTGAATTGGCTGAAACAAACGAAAGGCCCACCAGCCGTTGAAATGCGGATTCGTACCCAGCTCGAGGAACACTTGGGTATTGATACGAGTACCCAAAGTATCCTTATATTTCCGTGCATACCACTATTGTTGTTCGTTTTGTTTTTTATGGGGAATTTGGGTCTTGAGAGATGAAAAAAATCCGGCGAAAAAAGAAAAGAAAATCGTAAAAGGCTCGGGTAGGGCGATGAAAACACGTGCCAAATTTCAGGGTCTATCCCCAAAAAACGGCGTGGACATTTGGACTTTTGTGCGGTAAAAATGCAAAAATAGATGTTGTCTCGTCATTACTTAGTTTCAGTATATAATCGATTTTGGGCGGTAAATATGACTTAATATGATCATACGCAGTCAGATCTTTTAATATTTGCGTGAAACTTTGTACAAACATGTCTTGGACCACCTGGAAGCGACTCGTCCAGAAAAACAAATGGGGGGGGGGGGGCGGGGATCCTACGGACGGCGCTGACTATTTATTGTTGACCTCCGTGAAGACCTGATGTTTGAATCAGGCCAATGATTTCGGCGTACAGCCAGTTTCTAGGTCTTGAACAAAAAAACTGCGTGTTAATATCTCTTCGCACTGTTTACATGTGGGCGGTCAGTATGATACCAATATGTGACATTAGGGGGAAAAAAAAGTTTTTGCTATTGCAATGCGGCATTCGGTGACGACAGAAATTTGGGGTGATATGCCGTGAACCAAGCTCGTATTATTATCAAAGCGTCCTTATATTTTGGACATATGTGATAATTATAACTTTGTGTACAGTGTGATGTCTATATTGTAGTACATAGCGGTTGCTGGATCGGCCATGAAATAGGAATTGCAATAATCGGTGTACACGGCGGTTATTGGAAATCGGCCGAAGAAATAAGTATACACTAGTTCCTTTATATTTTGGGACGTGTGATATTATTATTTTGGACCGTGGTGAATGTTATATTGTGTACATAAGACGTTGCTGGAATCGGCCCCCTGAAATAAATCAACTGGCATTTGGGCCGCGCGCAGCCTCGCGCGTCAGGTAGCATGTCGACACAGGGACTGCCGGGGGGGTCACGAAGGTCTTTCCGCGTCATCGGCGACCATCCTTCAGACATTCACCACAGCAGGAGGTGGCGGGCATCGAAACCGGCATCAAACGAGATGGACGAAAACAATTGGTGAGCATCACGGGTGTTGGGTAGTTGTTAGTGTGTTGGTTTTGTTGTAGTTGGTGGGTGGTGGTCGTGGTGGTGGGTGTAAGATGGATATGGTGGGTTGGTGGAATGTGGATATTAAGGTATGGTGTATTGGTACTAGGTACTAGTAGTTAATGTAGGTACTGGTTTTGATATTGAATGTTGTCGCTGTATATCTTATAGGCAATAACCGTTATTACTGATAGTTTGTCCCTCGTACCGTGGAGTAGGCCGTGAGGGTGCTGTTCGTGAGAATGCATAGCAGAGTGCACACGTACAAACAGATCCTTGATCATCATCAGCGGGTGCTAGTTATTCGTGAAAGTCGAATCGACTACCGGTACGTTTATAATCACGCTGATTTTATTACAAGATGTTAACCATCGGGAATTTTAGATATTTATATATTTATCGGGTCATTGCTGTACCCTGGAGCTAGGGTTACATCGGTGTCTCCTGGTCTCAGGAGTGCAGGACGGAGGAGGTGGGAATGAGGGAAGAAGGGGGAGAGGAGGGGAGGTGGCGAAGGGAGAGGCCGGGGGGGAGGAAGGAAGAGGGAAGGGGGAGGAGGGAGAAGAGGAGGAGAGCGAGGAACGGAGGAGGGAGAGAGGGAGGGAGGAGGCGGGAGAGGGGGGAGGGGGAGTGAATGAAACACCTTGGCCTTCTCTGCACGCCCGTAGCGTCATCCAATCCCAAACCCACGAAATAAAATCACTCGAACCCCCGCCGTATGCGCGGTCCCCTATATACTGATCTTCCACAGGCCAAATCCGCGTGGCTGTTCGCTTGAGAACGCGCGTACTCCGCCGACCACGCCAGCTGTAGGGACGGCTGTAAAGGTCACAGCACTACAGTGAACCTTACCACGACGGCTGAGAACCGTGCCAGTTGTTGTTGTGGCCAAATTGGTGGGCGAGAGACCTTAGAGCTCAGCCATGACCACAAGCGTATTGATATGATAAGAATACTGGTGGATGCGCATTTCGTTTTTTGTCTGTTTTCGTGTTGTGTTGCGAGGGTCTATGGTCATACGGAACGCGGCCAATGATTGAACATGAAAGTACAGTCCCACTCTCGGCCACGCCGAGGGAAGAACAAAAAACTATTACAAACAATTAAATATTGTAAATAAGTTATTGATAGCTTATTTGGTGTGATGTGATTGATGTGATCTGATGTGGTGATAATGGTGGATTCGGTGATGGATGGTGGTGATGATGTGGATACTTTTGTGATGATGAGGATAAATGATGTTGATGTGTATCAAGTGGCTCATATAGCTAATTATTCCTTGAGTTCCTCGCGCGGTGGTCAAACTGAAAGAGGCTTATATGCGCCTACTGCGGCCCGGCCATCTCTTCTGGTAGGCGCTTCGATTCCTAGCACTAGCGTTGGGGGGCAAGGGGGCCGTTTTCCGTCCCCGCAGTGTATTTTTTATAGGCGCGCCCGGGAGAAGTGAAGGGGGGGTATCCAATGTGCATCGGCCCGTAGTCGCCATGACGCATAGACCGCTCAGCATCCCTAACAATGCCCGGATGGAACACAAGAAGAAAAACAAAGGCCGTCCGCTCGGTGCTGAAGCAGATTTATGAAGGTAACTAAAATAGGAAACGACACATCCAAATAACGAAAAGAAGAAAAAAGAAATCCGTCTTTGGAAAACCGTTTCTATCGTGTCATCGAACACTTATATAATTGTATTTTCAGACACCGTGTTTCGCCCTCTGGGAAAAGACGTTTTCGTCTCGGTTTCATGGAACCACATTGATCGGTGCTTATTTTTTAACCAGCTGTCTCTCCATCGTGACCGTTTTGCTTTTGGGGGGGGGGGGGTTCCGAGGCACGACGACGAATCTCGTATTGGGACACCAGGTGGGCGTGCCGGCAGCGGCGTAGGCGGCGCTAGCCGGGAGGAGAAGATCGGTGGAGTCTGTAGGAGGAGTGGTGGAGGTCCGGTGGAGGGGGGGGGTCGCGCTTCGAATCGCCGGCGGCAGAACGACCAGCCTCGTAACTTGACGAAAGGACGACACAGGGACCAGCGGCGAGCTTAACGAAGAGAGAATGAAGCCGGACTGGGTTAGAACCATAACATTAGGCTAAGTTGTAGGAGGCGGTCCGGCCGGCGGCGGTGGGGGCAGGGACGGTGTGAGCGGGTAGGAACATTCAATAATTATTAAGGGGTAGTGACTGTGTATTTTGTTTTTGTGCCGCGGACGATCACAAAGTCTAAAAATATCGCTAGTACTACAGGAGAAAACCCGCCAAGTTTTGGCACCCGTGACTGACGCGCCCACTACACAAAAACTGGTATTTTGAGGCCCACAAGAACCTGCAACCCCTTAGTGAACTGGGTCCAGGTAATTTGGGGACAAACTACTTGGAATGTAGTGGTGGGATAACAGTTTTTCAGTTATGAATGGGTTAACGCGCCCAAATCTACCGATGGTCCTTACAAAGCGTATGTTCGGATGACTGCAACCGCGTGTACGTAGGCGCTTAGGTTGGCGTTTGGCGTTTCGGGATTGGACTGGTTTCGGCATTGAAATTGTGGCCGCCCCGCTGTGCGTGTGTTGCTTGCGATTGCATGGAGCATGGGTGCTGCCATATGCTGGGTCTGAATAAAGTGATGTTCGCTGTCCCTTGTCGCGTAGCGCGCCCTTGTTGGATAACAAACGGGAAGTCAGGCCGTGGAGACCGGGTGAGGCAGAACTAGCGGTGGAATGCACGGCATTCCTCCCGACTAGGTTTTTCGTAAGGCTGGCTCACGTGTCATGAGGTGGAGGTGGGTGTGACGGTGGTGTGGAAGTGGGGTGGTGGGGGGATGGGACGACCGTCCATTCCGCCACCGAAGACCAAAGCGGATTGACTTGGAGCAAAAAAAAACGAAAATTGCTGGTTGGTGTTGGAGCCATTGCGCCTCGTAGTTGCACCACCGCCGGATTTGTTCGTCCGCTTTTTTATCGGCCGTACCAGAGGTCATCGTGGCTGTCGAACAGAGGAGACGTTGTGCGCGCCGGGGGGGGGGTGCGGTAGCGCTGGCTGTCGACAGAAGCCGTTTTGTTGGTTGTGTGCTCCGTGGGTGTGTCGAATGGTGTATTCTAGTTTGACGAAGAATATCACGGATCACGCCGTGTAATCCAGGGCGTGTGTATGTGTTTTGTCACGGCCGAGCGTCCGTTCTGAAGCCGGATCGGATGTGCCTCCAAGCTCTTCATGGTCAGGGTTAATGTTGACAGTAGTGATATAAATAGGATACGCCAGTTCCGTAGATGACGCGGGTCCGGCGAGAGCCCGACGCGCGGCGCTTTCCTAACCCGCTACGCCAAGTCGGGTATCGGCGACAGCGTGAGCCACCGGCGTAGGCAGCGCAGGCGAGCCGCGTGCCTGACGTCCAAAGGCTGTGGATCAGGATTGAAGCGGGGGGCGTTCCTGACGACGCCGGGGACGTCAGCAGTTGTTCATGTTCCGGGGGCGTGACTATTAGTGTCGCCTAGCCATCCCGCTGGCCACCATGTAATGGGGTATGCTGAATTTGTTTTTAACCATATTTTATTATACAAAAGGATTGTATTTTAGCTATATATAGCTGAGCGGCTTGAGTTTTGTAGATTTGATACATAACTGAGACTTTATAGAAAAACCTATCACTGAAAAAGTACGCTGCAACATTGCATCATTATACCATCAACGCAACTCACTTGTGCAACTTTCATTGGTAGTTAAATTGCCTCCTCAACTTAGGCCACTCACAATGTTGTGAATAGGCTTCTTTTAACATAAAGATAGAAAATAATTAATAGCTAAAAATATGTATTAAAGTATTACATAGTTGTTTAATACCCTCCATTAGTAACCAAATTAAACTTATATTGATTACTAATAGCAAACTAAGCGACCTACCTAATCACGCTGGCACTGTAGGCGGTAGTGAGTTTTTTCTATTGCTTTGGCGTTGATTTGGAGTTTGTACATATATAACGCTGAGGTGAGGGGTTGTCGGCATATGTTTCCGTCCCCAGTAATCCGTTTTCTCTTGTAAATGACTATGGGCCCGCACCGTGTGTTGTATATGGTTAGGTGTAGTTTCCTAGCGCGCCTACACATACGGGTTTAAAGTGTTGTTAGTCCGCTCCGTTGGTTGACAGCTGTGGGGATGGTGCAGTGGATCTTTGTGTAAAGTAAGTATTTGTTGGTTATTTTGAGGTGTCTTTGCACCCTTGGTTTGTTAATGGCTATATAGTTGTACTTCTCTTGCTCTGTACTCGTCTTCATGTAATGTTGTAGCGTGTCTTTGCCGTATTGGGGTGAATAAGGTGTTTGCCGTCTCGCCATATCCCAGATTACTGAGGTTAGTTTTGGCATGAGTTGTACAGGTTGTAGTGCTTCTTCTAAACTTCTTTATATCAGGTTTGATAATGAAGTTGGCTTTGGGTTTTGCAAATACGGTGATGGCGTTTGCTTGGGTGTTTTCATCATCGCTACAACCTAGTTGGTTTTATATTGAGTTTGAATGTTGTAAAATGCCTTGTCTTAATATCTTCGTCGTGGTTTGGTTTTGTACTGTTGAAAATATTATGCTAACCGCTAATATGACGCATTAGGTGTTTTTGAATACTGTCGTTATCGTGCTGGTCTTGCAGGGTTTAACTTTAAATGGGGGGCAACCAAAAGGTGGGGTTTACTGTAAAATCTGCTTTGGTTGGGAAGTACTATTACTTGTATGTGTCGTATAGGTTGGGCTACAATTATCGCTTAGTAATGTGCTATATATTTTGTATTGGGGTACTGTGCGGGTTGTCCAATTGATTTGTTGTCGCGTATTGTGGGTGGTTAGCCCTGTTGGGGTACGTGGTTATTTCTACTGTCTTGTTGTAGTTAAGTTGTAATGTGGTGGAGCAAGTACGGTGATGGTTGATTTTCTGGGCAGCTGTCGTTATTTACTGTGCAGACCATTCGCTAGTAGGTGCTTTAATAGGTGGTAGTTGACTGATGGGGTTTACCTTGAGTTATTTGGATTATTGGATACCACAGTACCAGCCGTCACTGTCCACAGTAATTGGTGAGTATTTAGGGTTGCCACGCTGGTTGCTGTTGCTCTTAACTCGGCTTGTTCGCCTACGCAATTGTTGAGTACTTGATTATGGTGAGTGTGAGTTTTGGGCGAACGGTGATGTGATTTCTGCGGTGCTGTCGTTATTTACTGTACACGGCCATCGCTGAAGTAATGCTGGTATAGGTAAGGTTTGGGGCAGGGCTAAGCTTGTAGTTGTTGGGTTATTGGCTAAAAATGCTTGCCCTTAATTTTCCCATTGAATATTAATTCTTACTTTCTAATCCTCCATTGCTATTGCTCTTAATTCAGGCTTTGTTCGCCTAATCAAATTAGTGGTGTCGGGGTTTACTGTATTTCTAATTTTGGACGAACGGTGAAATGGTTATTGTTGCGCCTGTCGGTTTATTTCTACTGTACAGCCATCGCTGAAGTATGCTTTAATAGGGTGGTGGTTTGGTTTGGTTGATATTTTGTAGCTGTTGGGTTTGGCGGATGTCCAACGTGGCTTCCGCCTTCTGACCATAGTATATATGGGTACTGCTTCTACCTGCGCTGTTGCTGGCGCGTAGCCTCGGCTTGTTCTAGCCTACACAGGATGCGTTGAAATCAGCATTGAGGGTAATGGTGAGTTTGAGGGCGGACCGGTTATGGTTAATGTTGGCGTGTGTCTTTAGTCTGTTAAAAGGTGTTTTCGCCCTAATATGGATAGGTGGTTGTGGTGTTGGATTTACTTTTATTGGTTGTTGGTTGAAGTTGTTGTTGTTAGCTACCACCAGCGGTATTTCATATTGCTGGGTTCGGTAGGCTAAAATACGTTAGCTGTTAGGTCTAGGTTTGTCCTAACAAATGGTGCTATCTGGTAGTGTTGATGATTTGAATATACTATCTACGGTTACGGTAAATGGTGGCGGATCTATAAGTAGTGCTGAGATGTGTCTTTTGTAGTATTACTTTGTATTGGGTGTGGTGAGGGGTACTAATAAACTATGTTGGTGGCTTAAATTACGGTGGAGTTGCCTTTCTATCCACTCGTAGGTGATTTGTGGGGTTGCAAGCCTGTGCCTATACGCCTTATTGGGCTGTTTTGCCTTTGGGCAAATGTAGATCAGGGCTGGGGTGGGCCTTTGAGGTTGTGACTGAACTTTTACGGTGAGTAGGGAGCTGTATCCGATCTAGAAGTACAGCTGTCGCCGTACTATACAATGTAACTAATTCGTAATGTGTGCTTTTATGCGACAGAACCGAATAATTCACTTAGATTATAGGAAAAGCCAAGTGAAAAACACACTTATACCAATATAGGTGTTACTATCTCGCTCCATTACTATTACTTTTAATTTTTGTTCAGTCCCCTAGGCAAAGAGAATACACGCTTCACATTTGCATCTAACTTAGGTCTAACATAAACTTCAACATAAACCAACCGCTACTATCGATACCACTATAGGGCTGTATTAAGCATTTGCGCTGTTGTTGCTACTTTAGGATTTATGACATAGCTATTCTGGTGCGTCCAAAGCCATTTACTACCCTCCTGTGTTACCTAAAACTATCTTTGCCCTTTGCATAGGGTTTGGTGAGTGTCTTTACTGTATAAAGCGCAAGGTCTGTGATCGATACGGTATTTGGCCACCGTACACTAAATAGTGGTAAGGTGCCATTTTTATTAGCACCTTGCTGTATACTTTTATCCTGCTAATTATACTTTAGTTGTGTATAAATTCATTGCCATGTGTTATAGTCTCCATACTTTGTATAGAGTTATGGTACTCCGCCAATAAGACGCAATCATGATAAGCATAATCTTGAATTTTAGTAACAAAGAGATCCGTATGGACTTGAGTGAAAAGGAACAATAATTCCTTATATCAATATTTTAAATTGTTAAACTATAGACACTCCCCTTCCCTATTGCTATATTCTACTATATTATTGTAAACAGTATCCCATAAAAATTGCCCAAAGTATCATTTTGACATCATTACTGGGATGATTAACAGTAATATCCTCAAACTCGACACGCAGTCAAAAGTAATATATTGTATAAGAATAGCATTATAGGCCAATCTAACCTAGGTGATTATTCCCTACAACCTTGCCCACTTGGCTTTACGATGAATCATAAAATAAATTGCAAGCTTACCTGCCCATATTGCATTGACCACTACCTGGACCGCGCATCTTGTTGTAATTGCATTTATTTTATTGGCACTTATCAATTTTAAGATACTTGCTGTCTTGATCCATCCCATAAAGAAACCAATATTTCTATCAGAATCAATACTTATTTTTAATAGTTTCATCACCACGCCCCAAATTTATTGTATAATACACCAAATCAGACTGGCCATTTAGTAAGTTGTTGAAAGACCCAAAACTAACCGTACGGGTTACATATTATTTGGCAGTGTCAATACAGTATACTTATTGTAATTTTTTGAGCCTGAATTGGCTACTAGCCACTGAGGTATTCTTTTAAAATAAAAGAGCTAAGGTATTGTTGAGTCTACTGCCTAACTTTACGCGCAGGGCAACTATCTTCAAGAACCTGTAACGTATATTTAATTAAGTTATCATGATACACCCGATATACTAACAGTTTCAAGGTGTATAAGACCACTTCACTTTCCCATCGCTGTCATTTTAGTAAACGCAACATGCATTGTTAATCTATAGAAGGTAAAAGAGTATGGCATCACCGAATACAAAGTATTTACTGTAAGTATCCACCAAACAATTATATCAATTAATTCTTATACTAGCAGTAACTCCCTATAATGACCAAGCTTCCCTGTAGAATCAGAATGAGAAACAAGCCACAAGAGCATTAACTGTTGTAGCAAACAAAAACAAATAAAACTAAATTAGTAATGTTATTATGCATGTGCCATATAATATAGTGTTTATAGTGTAGCTATAACGTCCCATAATTTATTACCGTATACGTGTGTTGTAAAGCTATTTTATAAACTCTAGAGTGCCTAATTGCATGCGCCGCAGACATATCCTTACAGCGGCTGCGGCGTACGTTAGCTACATGACTTTATGCTCAAGAAAAGCTTGGAAAGGTCGTCTTATTTTATGCGCCATCAGCATTATAATGGGGTTATATCTATCAGTTTATTATTGGCAGGGGTACTTTTTGTCCAAAACTCCTCACAAACTCAATAAGGCATCATCAATCTCATCATTAAAACGCATCGAAAACTCAAACCGTAACACGGCTGCCTGTTTTCTCCGTACGCAATAGCTATAAGGCTTCCCCAATAATCTTCGAGTATTACTCTACAGTTTATGGCATTATTTTATTGCGCTTCTGCACGTTTGCAAGCATGAAGGCGATAGGTGCTAATGAAAGGCGTGCCACCATCATCAGCCATTTTCTAATGCATTTTAGGCTACGCCGGGCAGTTGATACTGTAATACGTTTGCGCGACAGCAAATGCCCAACCCTTGCGGCGATGTATCTTTTCTATAGATTTCATCATAAATGGCATAGTTACAAAAGGCTCCGCCTCATCCCATAACACTATAGTTGATCTAAAGGTATCGTATTTTCAGTTCTTGGCGCTTTGGCGGGTTTATCATCACAACTTGGTCGAAAATTTCATCGGCATTTAAATTCCGCTTTCTATCGCAATATAACGCCGTTGCACAATTGCAGCTTAAGGCTACACCCAAGCTTGGGCTGCTCACGCAGGCAGTCAATTAACGTTTGACTGGTGGTATGGCACGCACTTCTATCCTACATTTACGCAATGCATACAGTTTAAAGGCATTTTATAGTAGCGGTACGTTACTTTGTGGCTGGTTCTATGGTAATGGCATTTATAGCATAGTTTTCCTTGTAAAGCCATGCGCGTAATCTTTAGAGAAGTTAGTCATCTCCTCAAAAGCTATGGGCTGCTTTTTGCCCAGACCACTCGTTACACTTGTGGCAACGAAAAAGGCGTTTGCCCTGGCCTCTAACACGCAATTGCGTCTTGCAAGCTAGCTCTAAAGTTTAATGGCTCTTATACTGTTTTGGTATTGGTTGTAGGCTGCCACGACCACAAGATAACTACTAAATAACTACACCTATGGCTATATCCGCCCCAAGAGTGGGGCTTTCCCTTGCTTAAAATTTTAGTTCATGTTTTGATAGAAATACTCTAAATACAACTTAAAATTTATTTGCAGGTTAAACACCATATAACGGTGATTATAGGACAAGCTCTTTCTATTTCATTACTGTAAAAAATATGCGGCTATCCGCCTAAAACCCTTCCTTGGCAAGGTGCATCGTACCACATGCACTTATTTGGCGGGTGGCTGTATAGGCGCAGCGCTACATATATGAGTGTTCCATGAGTTTCTTGTACTGCGAGTTGAATACCTCCCAACGGACAATGCCCCTGCGCTAGCTTGGCTAAGTAAAGTACCCCTGCATCTACACTGCTGTGGGTTAAGCGATAAATGAATTACCAATACCTTATAATATTGTTTTCTATTTGCAAGTGATAGTTTATTGCCACATCATTGGCTATTTGGTATTGCCAGCCTCGGGGCTACATATATCCAAAATTAGCGATGAATGGTTTTTGGCATCACTCGCCCGCCTGCTATAGTAGCCTAAAACACCTGCAACCTAGAAATGACTGCTTATGTTCTTATTTTTTGATTGCGATGGATAGCCGTATTAGCGTAAACTGTAGCATAAAGGCAAGCGGCGTAAGTCTGTCATCTAAACCATAAAATATAGGGTCTTGTATGCTTTGCGTGTAATAACACGTGTGCTGGCAAACACCATAGTATAGTTTTGCGGTAATAGATTGGTTGCTTTTAACTATTAGCGCTACTGGTAAATAACTGGCTTATTGTTTGGCGAGGTATATTGAGGGTTATGCTTGTGTAAAAAAAAAAAAATAAAACTCATCAAGTACGGTAAGAACATCATTCTCATACAAAAACGGATATTTTTCGTTCCTCCGTTAATATCTCTATAACTAAAAAAGTAATTAATTGTATGGTTTGTGCTTGCTATTGTTGATAATACCCCAAAAAAACGAAAAAGCAGTAGTATGCGCATACGGATATATATGCGAGGCGGGAGTGAATAAAGTTTTAACTGTTTCTAACCACCGCTTATTCCCCTCCTTAAGAAGGGGGAGCCAACCGGCACTAGATTTCCCATCACTCCTTCGACTCCGCTAGGATGACAGCCCGCGCCCCATCATCTGCGAGCTCTGCGAGCCCGCCTGAATAGCAACAGGCAGGCAATGCTGTTGCAAGCATAGTTTCTAAAGATTGCC
>MEHQ01000089.1:79535-100306 GCA_008828725.1 Saccharina japonica
CGGGCCACATTTTCGGCGGTAGCGCCAGTTCTAGGTCCTTGAACAAAAAAACTGGCGATGTTATTCTCTTCCACTGTTCATGGCGGTCAGTATGATACCAAATATGTGACATTGGAGTTGCTATTGCATGCGGCATTCGTGACTGACGAAATTTGGGGTGATATGCCTGAACCAGCTCGTATTATTATGCAAGCGTTCCTTATATTTTGGGACAATGTGATATTATAACCTTGGGACAGTGTGATGCTATATTGTGTACATAGCGGTTGCTGGATCGGCCTGAAATAGGATTGCATATATCGTGTACATCGCGGTTATTGGATCGGCCGAAAAATAAGTATACACACGTTCCTTATATTTTGGGACAGTGTGATATTATTATTTTGGGACAGTGTGATGTTATATTGTGTACATAGCGGTTGCTGGATCGGCCTGAAATATAACTGGCATTTGCCGCGCGCCCTCCGCGTCAGGTACATGTCGACAAGGGATGCCGGGGAGCAGCGAAGTCTTCTCCGCGTCATCGCGACCATCCTTCAGCTCACACAGCAGGAGGTGGCGGGCATCGAAACCCGCATCACGGAGATGGAGAAGACAATGGTGAGCATACGGGTGTTGTGGTTGTTGTTGTTGTTGTTGTTGTTGTTGTAGTTGGTGGTGGTGGTGGTGGTGGTGGTGGTGGTGGTAGTGGTAGTGGTGGTGTTGGTGGTGTTGGTATTGGTGTTGGTGTTGGTACTGGTACTGGTGTTGATGTTGGTACTGGTGTTGATATTGATGTTGTCGCTGTTATCTTTATAGGCATCCGTTATTACTGTAGTTTGTCCTCGTACCGTGGATGTAATGCCGTGAGGGTTGCTTTCGTGAGAATGCATACAGAGTGCACACGTACAACAGTCACGTGTCATCATCGCGGGTGCTGTTTTCGTGAGGTCGTATCGCTACCGGTACGTTATATCACGCTGTTTTATCAAGATGTTAACCATGGGGATTTATCGTCTTGGCTGTACCCTGTGAGGTTACATCGTGTCTCCTGGTCTTCGGAGTGCAGGGACGGAGGGAGGGTGGGGAATGAGGGGAGAGAAGGGGGAGGAGGGGAGGTAGGGAAGGGGGAGGACCGGGGGGGGGGAGGAAGGAAGAGGGAAGGGGGAGGAGGGAGAAGAGGAGGAGAGCGAGGAACGGAGGAGGGAGAGAGGGAGGGAGGAGGCGGGAGAGGGGGGAGGGGGAGTGAATGAAACACCTTGGCCTTCTCTGCACGCTGATGACACCATTGTCTTCTCGCCCGCCGTACGTCATGCCATCCCAAAGCACGAAATAAAATACTCGACCCGCCGTTGCTGCGCGTCCCTATATTATTTCACGCCAATGCCTGGCTGTTCCTTGAGACGCGCGTACTCCGCCACCACGCCAGCTGTAGGCGCTGTAAGGTCACAGCCTACAGTGAACCTTACCACGGCTGAGACCTGCAGTTGTTGTTGTGGCCAAATCTGGGGTGGGGAGAGCCTTACGAGCCAGCCATGAACACGTATTGATCATGAAGAATACTGGTGTATGGCATTTCGTTTTTTGTTGTTTTTGTTGTGTTGCGAGGGTCTATGGTCATAGGACTGCGGCCATGATTGAACATGAAGTACATCCCCCTCTCGGCCAACAGCCGAGGGGAAAAAACTAAAACTATTAAACAATATATAATGTAAATATAGTAATGATAGGTTATTTTGGTGGTGATGGTGATGATGGTGATGCTGATGTGTGATAATGGTGATGGTGATGATGGTGATGATGATGGTGGATGTTTTTGGTGATGATGATAATGATGTTGATCATGTGCTCATATTAGCTAATTTCCTTGAAGTCTCGCCGGTGGTCACTAAAGAGGCTTGTATGGCGCCTACTCGGCCCGGCCCTCTCTTCTGGTGCGCTTCGATTTTCTACACTAGCTTGGGGCAAGGCCGTTTTCTTCCCGTTGTTTTTTTTATAGGGCGCGCCCGAAAATTGAGGGGGGGGTACTCAATGTTGTGCATGCCCGTAGTCCCATGACCATAGACCCTCACATCCCTACAATGCCGGGACGGAACACAAGAAGAAAAAAGCAAGGCCGTGCCGTCGGTGCTGAGCAGATTATGAAGGTACTAAAATAAAACACACACCAAAAAGAAAGAAAAAGAAAAAAAAAATCCCGTCTTGGAAAACCGTTTCATCGTGTCATCGGAACACATTTAATTGTATTTTCACCGTGTTTCCCCTCTGGGAAAAATGTTTTCGTTCGTTTCATGGAACCACGTTTCGGTTTCTTTTTTTAACCACGCTTTCTCTCGGTTGTGCCGTTTTTTTTTTGGGGGGGGGGGGTTTCCGGCACCATGAATCTCGTTTGGGTCACAGGTGGGGCGTGCCGGCAGCGCGGTAGGCGGAGCCGGAAGGAGAGTCGGTGGAGTTGTAGGAGGAGTGGTGGGATTCGTCTGGAGGGGTGGGGGTCGCGCTTCGGAGTCGCCGGCGGCAGACGACCACTCGTACGACGAAGGAGACACAGGAACCGCGGCGCTTAACGGAGAGAGATGAACCGGACTGGGTTAGGCCATAGCATTGGTAGTTGTAGGAGGCGTCGGCCGGGGCGGTGGGGCGGACGATGGATGACGGGAGGAACATTCACATTTTAAGGGGTAGTGATGTGTATTTTGTTTTTGTGCCGCGGACGATCACAAAGTAAAAATATGCTACGTACGTACGGAGAAACCGCAGTTTTGGCCCCGTGACTGACCGCCCCCTACACTAAAACTGGTATTTTGAGGCCCAAAGAGACCTCAACCCCTTAATAATTGGTCCCAGGTATTTGGGGACAAACTACTTGGAATTAGTGTGGGATACGTTTTTCAGTTCTGAATGGGTTAACGCGCCCAAATCTACCGATGTCCTTACAATAGCGTATGTTCCGATGACTGCAATCGCGTGTACGTAGGCGTTAGGTTGCGTTTCGTTTCGGGGATTGGACGGTTTGGGCATTGAATTGTGCCGCCCCTCTGTGGTTGTCATTGCGTTGCATGGCATGGGTGCTCCATTGCTGGGTCTGAATAAAGTATGTTCCTGTCCTTTTTGTAGCGCCCCTGTTGGATACAAACGGGAGTCAAGCCGTGGAGCCGGGTGCAGAACTATGCGTGGAATGCACCATTCCTCGCCGACTAGGTTTTCGGAAGCTGGCTCACGTGTCTATGGTGGAGGTGGGTGGTGACGGTGGTGGTGGGAGTGGTGGTGGTGGTGGTGGATGGTGGAGAACCCGTCCATTCCGCCACCGAAACCAAGAGCGGATTGGACTGGAGCAAAAAAAAAAACGAAAATGCTGGTTTGGTGTTGGAGCCATTGCCCTCGTAGTTGCACCACCGTCGGAATTTGTCGTCCGCTTTTTTCGCCAGAGGTGCATCGTGCTGCCAACAGGAAACGTTGTGCGGTCGGGGGGGGGGGGTAGTGCGGTAGCGCTGGCTGTCTGACGGAAGCCGTTTGTTGTTGTGTCGCTCCTGGTGGTGATGGCGATGGTGTATTCGTAGTTGACGAGAATATCACGGATCACGCCGTGATACCAGGGCGTGTGTATGTGTTTTGTCACGGCCGAGCGTCTCGTTCTGAGCTCGGATCGGATGTGCCCTCCAAGCTCTTCATGGTCAGGGTTAATGTTGACAGTAGTATATAATAGTATTGGTTATTGAGTGCGCGCTGATATAGTACTATTTATCACAGGTGGTCCCTAGGAAGGCTCGTGCCGTGCGACCTGTGAGCCACTAGTTGTAGTAGATTAGCTCTAGCAGGGCACGGTTTGCTTGCTATCGAGCTTAACGGACCCATTACTACAATGGTTCTAATAATGGCGGATAACATTGGACCTATTATGCCAGGCGGGGCAATATCCGTCATGTTTGCTTTTGTTTTTTTTTCTCATCCAAGGTGAATGGGAGTAGAAGGTGGCTCCGTACGAACGGGTTGTTGTCTTCCGCTGTCTGGCTGATGTCGGCATCCTCTCTAGTTATGCCATGCGTTACATGCTTGAATTGTTCATTGGTGCAAAAAACAAATGTGATTCAACTCTAATTTCTAAGTGTTTCAAAGTTGTTCTACCTGGTGCATGGAGATGAAAAATAATGTTGAGAGTTCGAAGGGTTCGCGAGATTGTTATTTAGGTCGATCCTTATGCGGTGGATTAGGTTATACGGCATGCCAGGGCGTGTCTTAACCCCCCCCCACGGATCCACAGTGCATGGGAACGAGAGAAACGGAACGAGGATGTTCGTGGCCGTTCGTTCCGTTCATATATATATGTGAAAAAAAACGAGTGTCGTTCGTACGAGCGCTTTTATTTGGTGTCCACGTCTATCTTCGGTGGTAGTGTCCATCCATACCAAACGAAGTTGTATTTGGCCCCGTTCAGTCGGGCAGCTCGGTCCTCCTGAACAAGGCGAAGGGGTCCTCCGATGTTCACGTGTTCTTCCTCTTCCTAGGTGACTGCTCTTCTCAGGCTGAATTGAATCCATTCGTTTTACATAACCAGTCAGCACCAAGTCATCTGGCGCATAACATCCCATTCGGTTCGTTTTTACCCGTTTAGAACTGCACTGTCTAGAAATACATGTTTCACTTTAATTCCAAGTGTTTTGTCCCCACATCGGGACTCCAGTCCTTAAATGGGTTAAGCTCTCGGGAGGGGGGCTACGATAGTAACACTATTTTCATCGGAACTTTTTAGCTAGTAGTCAAGACACGCCCTCGGTATCTTGTCGTACACCATTTCGCCTCAAACATCCCGGTATAACTCGTTCCCGAGTCGTACCAGGTTTGTATGCAACCGTAGCACTCTCATGACTGGAATTACGAACATGTATGGGCATGTATGCGCCTGCCTTGCTTTGTAGGAGGGGTTGTCGTCCGCAGAGTATTTGCAGGACCCCTCGAAAAAAAAATATTTCCGCAGATGCATGTGCTACCTCGTATGATTATTTCCGTATAGATCGCACCCCGTCTCATATGGTGTGCGTATCGTTTTATCAGACGACGCTTGGTACACGGACAACGACGGGAGGGAGGAGGGGGCAGACCTTTCCGGCAGACCTTTCCGTATAGATCGCACCCCGTCTCATATGGTTTGCGTACCGTTCTATCAGACGACGCTTGGTACACGGACGACGACGGGAGGGAGGAGGGGAGTCGCCTTTACCGCAATTCTGAATTATTATATAGGATACAGTATAGAAATCGGGGACTTGGTTGTGGCCCGCGTGTGGTTCCAGTGTTATGATACCGAAAATTTAGAAAAACGCCGAAAACACTACTTTAGACCCTAACCCTAACCCTAACCCTAACCCTAACCCTAACCCCAACCCCGTCCCCGCCCCGACCCTTATGAGCTTTGTCTCGAAAAAATCAGGCGTTTTTTTTTTTTTTTGAAAAATTGGTCGACCACACTAAAAGGTATATAATAAAATATTCCCCGATTTCCATACTTTATCCTTGATATTAATTCAGTGGTGCGGTAAAGGCTACTGGAGGAGGGGGCAGATCTTGGCCCTCTTCCTGCTGTACGCAAAGTAGACATCGCACGCATACAACATGTGATACTACCCCACGCGCATACAAAAATGCAGCAGTAAGCAGTAGTAGCAGCAGATCTTACAACAGTATATACGATGGTGATACTTAGGGGAAGCTGGGCAAGGAGACATAATATACTTTATACAACTGCGATAGGATGTGGTAGGTATCCTTGCTGGGTTTGAAGCTGTCCCAGTTCTGTTCCTACGAGTTAGACCCCAACCCCGGCGCAGCAGCGACGAGGCCGAAGATTCGTAGATTCGAAATTGGAATTTTTAGGGGGTTTCCATTGTTATTGCTGCTTTTATGCAACGGGGTCAATTGTTGATGCGTTGCATCACGTTTTTGTCGTTTTCACCACACCTTGCCATGCGCACCTCGAGGGCCTTTGTCGTCCTCACAGTGGCCGGGTCCATAGATGGGACGCTCATAAGAGGGTTGTCGTTGTCTCTTCAGCTGCCCGCGGCCACTCGACGAGGAAGCTTTCAGCGCGAGCAATCGCCTGGCAGTATTAACAGAATCTGCCAGCGAATCATCTCCACGGGTACTACATGCGGAGGCACCACACGTCGTCGTTGTCGTAGCAGCAGCAGCAACAGCAGCGGCAGCAGCGCATTGTCGTCGACGGTGGGACTCCCAAGCCTGGATGGCCTGCCAGGTGCTGTAAGCTCGGCTTCGTCACCAGGCGCCAGGTCTCGTCGAGGAAAGTACCCTGTCGTTGAACTCTGGCGACGGGAGACGGAACATGATCTTTCAGAGCTTGGAGAAGACGACGGAGATCGCGAGGACGAGGACGATGTGGACGATTTGGCTGGAGGACGGGCGGTAGCCGCTAGTGCTGCTAAAGGCTCGCCGCGCACGGCGCTGGAGCACTTGCGGGTGGCGCTGGCGCTGGGGTCGGAGCAAGTGGATGCCGTTCGGGAGTCGTTCCCGGCGCTTGACGAGGTTGATCCGGAGAAGCTTGACTTGCGGCCAAAGTTGGTGAGCAACCCGTACAGCTGAAGTACGTAGCGGTACTATTAATACTACGTAGTAACTACAGGTGCCTCGTACATATGAATACGTACAGCAGTAGTAGTAGTCCTCCGGTACCACAGATAGGGCAGTATGAAAGAGCAGGACGGCTAAAGACTGAAGACCAAAGACTACCAGTAAAGACTAAAGACATGAACGAATGCTGCTAACTTAAGTGCCACGTATTATATGCGTGGAAAATGTCTGCTTCAAGCGTTTCGTTGTGGTGCAAGTAAGACAAGTGTTACTCGTATAACTACCGTATGCACACCACTTGTTCTACTGCTCTACGTAGGGCGCGGCATATCGAGCCGCTACAGGCTACAGCAGCAGTATGTCGACACGTCAGTGACATATCGTCGGCACATGAGTGACACAACGTCGGCATCATACATGAACGACACGTCGGTGCAACCGTGACCCTGTGAGCAGCAAGGTGGCTACTCTTCCACACGATCAGACGTTCAAGTTACTTACGGCACATGGTGTACCAAACTATTGCTATTCCAAGAGATGGCCCGCGTGGTCAGTATCAGCACCACAACCTCTCTGTCCGTACGCCTACATAGCCTCTGCGTACGAATCATATACCTCGTGATGCGGCAACCAAAAGGAGGATGTGCCAAACTGCGTCGAGCCGCTGGCGCCCTCGTCGCGCAGAAACGCCTGCAAGCAGTGAAACCCAAATGAAACACAACAAGCTTCAACACAGGGAACGAGGTACAACGTCGGCACACGCTCCCGCCGCGATTTCACTACTCGTACGTATGATGGTTTGGTCATGAAATATTTCATGATCCTGCTGAAAATATGCCACACGTCGCTCAGATCTGATACTTCAGATATTACGGGGGGCCATAGTAAATAGAGACCTACGGTGCACACAAAAACCTATATATTTAACGTTTTTTTTCAACACTATTTGGTCCTATTTACTATGGCCCTCCGCAATAGATCATTCCCACTTCACGATTTAGCTTTTTCGGGGCAGATAGTTTCCTGATCTCGCACGATCTATCAACAGCTCACGCTGCCGGGTGGGAGCCATGTATTCTGGATGATCTATATGGGACATGCTGTCTCGATTGGATCTGTACTGTACAGATCCTGCACAACATATCATAACGGTAGGTTTAGGATCCAGATGATCTGTAGATGATCTGTAGTTTATATATATATGTAGATGATTTGTAGATGATCTGTAGTTTATATATATGTAGATGATCTGTAGATGATCTGTAGTTTATATATATGTAGATGATCTGTAGATGATATGTAGATGATCTATCTGTAGATGATATATCTGTAGATCATCTGTAGATGATATATCTGTAGATCATCTGTAGATGATATATCTGTGGATGATCTATCTGTAGATGATCTGTAGATGATCTATCTGTAGATGAGCTGTCTGTCCGAAAGGTGAAAGGATGCCGAATTCAAACCGGATGACCCCCACCTTGCCCCCCCCTGGTCTGATCTGATTGGCGTTACTGCCTTGCTTGCACTTCCTCTCCTCTCCTCACAGCGTTTCCTTCGTGGCACGATGGGCGGTGACGGTGGGTCAGTGGCGGTTTCGTTTCCTCAGTTCTTCGGACATCCGCTAGAGAGGCACATCGCTCCAAGACACGCCTTTCTAGTGGCGAGCGGCCGCCCGTCAGGTAAGCAGAGACATGGTACCACGTGGTCCGTATATATAAGGACATATTTTTTGTACTAATATTGCATCCAAACGGTCCCTATATTTCGGGACACAGTGGTATCTCATGTATAAACGTAACGGGCGAAGCAGCAACAGCGGCGGCGGCGGCGGCGGCGGCGGCGGAAGCAGCAGAAGCCTAACAAATGAATCGTGGCCACCATTAAATAGCGACGCTCTATTACAGCCAAGGAAACCCTATACTACCGTACTTCTCCTCGTGGTTTGTCGCCGAAACATGGGCACGATGTATACACCTGGGACTGCTGCTGTACGAAGTGTCTGTGTATGTATGTATGTACTTCGTACACCATGTGTATCTGTGGTGAGTATGTATGTATGTATGCTTTGCTGATATTAACAGGTGTGAAAGGGTGTTAGGCATGGTGTGACGCTGCCATCCCCGCGTGGTTGATCAACAACTAAAATTCACAGCAGTAGTACTACTCCAGCAGATGTTGGCAGACGAGGGGCAGGAGAGCGGAGCATCTATCGCGATGCCCCTCTTGCTGCTGCTGCTGCTGCTGCCCTATGAACTTATAGCGCCGTTTATTGTTTGTTTGTGCGAGGCTCTCACGGCGTCACACAGTGTCTCCCGGCCGGCCCTCCCGCCATGAGCATCTATGTGGCGCCTCCCCGCTTCCCTTCCCCGCACGCCAACCCAAACTGAACAGACGGCGATGGTTGCGCGTGCTGTGTTGCTGTTGTGCTGTTGCGTTGTTGTGCTGCTGTGCTGTTCCGTTGTTGTGCTGTTATTCTGCTGTGCTGCAGGAGCAGCGCTGACGGACAACGGCTGCCGAGGGCTAAGGCGGATGCTGGAGCTTCCCGCCAGCAGGTGAGCAGGCGAGACAGTAAAATAAAAAGAGAGCTCGGGGTGTGATTAGTCGATGTGCGTGTTCAGCCAGTCTATAAAAACTCAGCCAGCTTTGCCAACCTAGCTTGAGATAGACCATATATCGATCGCGCGTGCTTTACGAAGGCACTCAAGCGCAACGTGCTATCGACGGTAACGCCCCGAAAGTCGTGTGTGTTCCACCTCGGCGGCGTTATAGGGTTGCTCTTCGACCACACTACGCGCAGGTCAAGGTTTTGATGCGCGTATGTATCCCCTAGCTGAGTGTTGTGGTCTGTTTTCTGGGGTTGCGTATCGTACCAAACTTGGAAATATTCGATCTCCGTTATTTTTACGATCATTATGGACCAACCAGTCATCTCTTAGCACGGGTGGGGAGCGTGATTCACAGCAGAAAAAAACGATGGGGTAAGGGGTCATTACCAATATGTTCCAAATTTAAGCACCGTTTCGTTTACTTATTAATGCACACACGTTTCTTATATTTCGGGACAGAGTTCGCCCCGATGGTCTAGTGGTGACCTCGAACGCTTCTAAGAGTTGATGTCAGGAGTTCGAATATCGCGTGGGTCGGACTTTTGAGTTTATTTGCAAAAATAAAATAAAAACGGAATCAACTGCTGAGAGCGCCTAGTAGCGTGGGTAGGCACAATTCGATGCGAGTCGACGAGGGAAGAAAAAGATGAAGTCTTCTCGCGATAAAAATGCAAGGCAAGAACCTTAGTAAGGGAGGAGGGAGAGGAGCCTACTTTGTGACCCCAGATCTGAGTTACGGCTAGGGAGGAGAGATAAAGGAAGGGCGAAGATAATAAATGGGATGGAAAAAAAACAAAAAGGTGGTACTCGTACTGGTATTTTTTTTCAAGTCACCAGCACCTACTGTATACACATTTTCTTTCCTCGCCTAATGCCAGCCGTTTTGTTGTTGTCGTTGTCGCTGTCGTGTTTTTGCACTGGTTGCAAACTATGTCACACGCCTGAACTGCAGCTATCAGACGCTGTGCAGGATATGTGCAGTAGTACAGATCAAACCCGGCAAACATGCCCTACTAGACCATGCGGAGTATCATACACAGCTCCCACCCTAGAACATGAGAGCTACTGTAGATCATACAGATCATACAGATCATACAGATCATACAGGTCAGGAACGTATCTGCCCTGAGAATATCTACAGTAGATATTGTATGCCGAAATCGATGATCTAGATGATGATCATGATCTGTCCTGTACATGTGTTAAAAGGTTTGTCGCGGAGATGGTGCCTGGGCGAGAGATGTCCGACTACCGACGGTTCGAGCAGGGCTTCTTGCGAGGGCCGTTCGACGCCGCCAGGAGAGGAGACGCCGACACCCTGCGGCTTCTGCGCTCCCACGGGTGAGGGGAAAAGGATAAAAGAGGAGCGACCGCCTCGTGTGTGTGTTTTGTGTGTTTGAGGAGCAAAGAGCGAGCGAGGGCCTCGTGTGTGTGTGTGTGTTTTGTGTGTTTTGTTTTTTTAGCCCTCCGGCGGAATGGGGTTTTGAACTACTGTACGTAAGCTAAGCAAGCCGTTTAGAACTGCACTCCCGCTTTCGTGGACAAATCACTTGGAATTAGAGTCAGATAGATGTTGTGTGCACAGTGCGGTACTAAAAAGGGTTACGTAGGCCTTGTGGTCGTCCGATCCCATCATCCCTCCTACCTACGTACGTACGTACGTAGTTCGAGCGGTGGTGGTGGTGGCCTTTTATATACCGGCGAGCGGTGGTTGGTTTCAAGTTGTTGTTTTTTGGTCTAGTGAGCGAGTTTGTGTTTTCATTTGGAAACGTCCGGGAGTCCCCCTCCCTGACGGCAATAAACGGTGGCTTCTTTTGTTTTGTTTTGTTTTTCTTTCATTGTCTTTAATTTTTTTTTTTGCCCGTGGTAGCCGGCGGTGCCGCCCCCGAAGTATTTTGCCGCGCAGGGATGTCAAAAACGGTAATACATATTTTTTAAATAAATTGACGAAGCACTGTTTTCTTCCGCCGTACGAGTACGGGAGAGCTTACTGCTACAGTACCGCCGTAAGGGAGAAGGCATACATACGTGTGTGTGTTGCTGACGTGCTGACGCCCGCGCTGTATAGGACGTACGTAAGACTACGTCAACGTTTTATTTCAACATGAAAATGAAAAATCGTGAATACCGGTATGATATGAATCGAACAAAATCCATCCTCCCACACCCTCCCCCACCTCCTCCTCCTCCTCCTCCTGCGTGCAGGTGGGACTGCCGGGAGACCGACAGACGCGGCCGAACGGCGCTGTTTTGGGCGGCCGGGGGGGGCTCCGTCGGTGCCTGCTCGGCGCTCACGGAGGGAGGCGGTGGGCTGCGTCCGTATGACTCTGGGGGAGATGGGTCGACACCCCTCCACTGGGCGGCGGCTGGCGTGGAAGCGAAGCGGTTTGGTACGGGTGGAGATGTCGATGTGAGTTTGGGAACCAAAAAAAAAAAAATGATGAGTTTTTTTTTTACGGCGTCGGCCCTTTTTTTTTTGTTTTGTTTTCTTTCCCGGCCGAAACGCGGAGGCAGATCTCGGACCCCAGACTTACATTTATATGGATGACTTTCGTTATTCTCACTTTATGCGCACGTTCATTTTTTTTCACTTTTTTTCATTTTTTTCATTTTTTTCGTTTTCATTTTTAAATTATTTTTATTTCATCCTCCGACGGATTTCGTGAAAAAAATGGTTAACCCGTTTACCCGTTTAGGCATACCTCCTGCCGACGACGCCAAATTTAGAACTGTACTCCCGTGTTGGGGACAAATCACTTGATATTAGAGTCTTAGTTAGGCTTATCTTGGAATTGGAGTGCACCGCACCACTAGAAGGGTTAAGCTCACCACATTTTAATATACGTGTCGTGTGTCCGTACCATCTAATCCGGTCGCTTGCACGATCATGGTTATCTCTCGACCTCCACTTGGTTAGCTAGCTATCCCCATGTATATAGTCAGTCCACACTTGTGATGTGTACCTCCTCATTGCCACTAAAATTCCGGGAAATTTCCCTGGCGGTTGCGGTTAGGGTTATTTTTCAACGATTGCACATATCGGACAGCTCATTTGATGATCTAGATCTTTCAGGGCAGGTGTATCCCTGATCTGTATGATCTAGCTCACGCTGCCGGGTGGGAGCCGGAGCCTTATACGAAGTCTGCATGATCTGCAGCAGCACATGTATCCTGTGTTGGATATGTACTATTAATAGTGTACAGATCCTGCACAGCATATCATAACGGTAGGTTTAGGATCTGGATGATCTGTAGATGATCTGTAGATGATCTATAGATGATCTAGGTGGTCTATCTGTAGATGATCTATCTGTAGATGATCTGTACGCCGTGTGTGAACCACTGTGTATAGTTTGTGCTCCCAAACGGGGTAGTAAGCGTAGACTCGGCCCCTTAGACGCGATCGGGCGCCGCCCCCCGGCAACAATTCCCGCCCCAATCCCGACTGCATTCTGCGGAAACACATGGACAGTTTTGTCGCGCCATACCATGTGTTTAGATATCCTCTTTTTCAGCCTTAAAACCTTTTTTCTCGTAGCGCTAAAAGCATCACGTAAAAGCGCGGGGAGCTGTTATGAAGGGCAGTAAAGACATACAGTATCTTCGTGAGTACGATGTACTATTATATATATATATGTATACGATGTGGGGGGTGCGGGATGTGCGAAATACGATGCTGTAATACCGCCTGCAAGAGCACGCTTTGGTCGAAACGCTTCTACCGACAAAACGCTTCTACCGACGAAACGCTTCTACCGACGAAATACTTCTACCGACGAAATGCTTCTAACCATAATCGTCAGAATGGTGTTTTTTTCCGTTTTTTTAACAATACGCGTTGTACCTGGCGCAACGGTGGATACCTCAGGCAACCACAGTGCTTCGAAAGGGGCCCCTGCTTTTTTTCGGCGCCGTCAAAATCTAGAAACTCGCTTTTCTCTCCTCACAAATAAAAACAAGTGCGAAAAAATAACGTAACACTCGTAAATTCCGAGTCGAGTTCCTACCTACAGTACGTTATCATACGCCACTTTCATTTTTCTCAATATGGCGAGGGGTACTGTATGGAGCTCTAACAAAACAATCAATTCAGGCTCAAAACCATTGGGTGCATCCCTAACGTACTCGTGTCATGATACGTATGGTGTGTTGGTGTTTTGATGTGCGCGTCCTTGCTGCAGGTATGCAGGTGGCTCTTGGCTCGCGGCGCCGACCCAGGAGCGACGACGACTGAAGGAAACACGGTCGTCATGTGGGCTGCGTGGGCCGGAGGACTGGACGCCACAAGGTCGGGGAGGGGAGGGGAAGCGAGGGGAGGGGAGGGGAGGGGGGGCGAAGCGTCCGCTTAAGCCCGAATAACTTGTCGCTGCGTGTGTTCCCCTAATATATAGTTACTGCTGTACCTGTGTCGGGGTTTGGGTTCTCGCTCGGCGGGTGGCCTAGCGCTGTAGTCCTAAGCTTACCTCGGCCGCCGCAAGAATGAAAGCACGTTGGCAGGAT
The DNA here is from genome assembly GCA_008828725.1 of Saccharina japonica. Classification (NCBI taxonomy): domain Eukaryota; class Phaeophyceae; order Laminariales; family Laminariaceae; genus Saccharina; species Saccharina japonica. Next base: position 93,206 of record MEHQ01000089.1, read on the forward strand.
GCAGACAACGCAACCTTCTTTTATTTTTGCTTTCGTCGTTCTGGGGTGTCGTCCGACGTAGCGTAATAGCCGCGAGCGTGATGGGAGGAGACAATTTAGTCGTTGCTGGTCTTCTCGTGCTATCCTTGGTCGTAGTCTAGCCTGTGGTCACAGGACAGGCTCGGACGTTCTGGAAGAAAATGAATAAAAAAGTGCATGATGCGAGAGAACAAAACAAAAAACAAAAAACACGACAACACTTTTCGTGTGAAAACGATGTCGCCGCGTACAGCAGTCACAGGAAATAACGCAGGGGCATGAGTGTAAATGGGAAGCCATTCATTTATACCAGCGCGGAAGCTCTGCTACTGTAGTCCACGCTCGTGCAACGAGCACGGATTTCTGCTCAGGGCGACAACCACTAACAGCCGCCGCGTGTGTTGCAGGTGGGCGGTCGAAGAGGCGGGCGCAGAGCTGAACGCGGCCAACGTAAACGGCTGTTCCGTCGCTCACTGGGGGGCGTCTGGGGGAGACTTAGACGTATGCCGGTGAGTACGAGTACAAGCAGCAGCCCTGTCTGTTCGGGTGTTCTACCAGTCTACCCAGCACTGTTCCGTGCTGTACCCACTTGCTATTTCAACTCACACGATCAACCGAACAGTGCCTCGTTGCTGTTCTTTTAGCGACGAATATGAGCCAAACGCCTAATTCTCTCTAGAACAACAAACAACAGATTATTCTTGGAACGGTTCCCCATCTCTAGCAATCTTCTCCTTTGTGTGTAATGCTTACCCCAACACCCCACCCCCTTTTTATTTTCGCTGCCCCTTTTTGCCGGGCGCGACGAGATTAGCATTATTACGGAGGACCATAGTAAATAGGACACATATTTTTACTAAAAATAGGGAAATATATAGGTTTTTGTGTGTATAATAGGTCCCCTATTTATGACCGAATATTAATATTTTATTAATAGTAAAAATAGGGAAATATATAGGTTTTTGTCTGCATCATAGGTCGTCACCCTTTTTGTCCATCCCTGAGAAGTGCTGCTGTGTGTCGGCGCGCGACGGGACTGATAAGAATCTCACCCATGTAAGAAATCCGCGCTACCACGTTTTTTTTTCCGAGCCCCGGTGCTGCGAGTACTCCTTTCCGGGGGTAGAAGCGCCGTAGAAAAAATGGCTTCTATGTTCCATACCAGCTACTCGTAGCGCTACCGCGTTTTTAGACACATGTTCGTTCATTTTTTTGCACTGTTTCTGTAATTAGTTACCTTAAACTAAACCAGTTCGGTCATTAAGTTGATTTAGTTCAATTCGTTCCTTCAGCCGTGTGAAAGCTCGGGTGCCATCGCTGCGCACGCATGCCATCCCACACTGATGTATACGGCGTACGAGATATGCTATGTTTTGTCGTCTCTGTTCCAACTGTGGAAACTGTGGAAGAACGAACACACAGACACGCCTTTTTGGCGCGGAACGCCGCAACCCTGAACCTAAACCCCACATAACCCTTATCCGTAACCCATGCATACATACATATATACATACATACATACATACATACATACATACATACATACATACATACATACATACATACATACATACATACATACATACATACATACATACATACATACATACATACATACATACATACATACATACATACATACATACATACATACATACATACATACATACATACATACATACATACATACATACATACATACATACATACATACATACATACATACATACATACATACATACATACATACATACATACATACATACATACATACATACATACATACATACATACATACATACATACATACATACATACATACATACATACATACATACATACATACATACATACATACATACATACATACATACATACATACATACATACATACATACATACATACATACATACATACATACATACATACATACATACATACATACATACATACATACATACATACATACATACATACATACATACATACATACATACATACATACATACATACATACATACATACATACATACATACATACATACATACATACATACATACATACATACATACATACATACATACATACATACATACATACATACATACATACATACATACATACATACATACATACATACATACATACATACATACATACATACATACATACATACATACATACATACATACATACATACATACATACATACATACATACATACATACATACATACATACATACATACATACATACATACATACATACATACATACATACATACATACATACATACATACATACATACATACATACATACATACATACATACATACATACATACATACATACATACATACATACATACATACATACATACATACATACATACATACATACATACATACATACATACATACATACATACATACATACATACATACATACATACATACATACATACATACATACATACATACATACATACATACATACATACATACATACATACATACATACATACATACATACATACATACATACATACATACATACATACATACATACATACATACATACATACATACATACAAGAGCAGGCGTTCTTGGTCAGGGATGTTCGTCGCCGTTCTGCCTCTCTCTCTTTTATCGCTTACATCCCTTAAAGGGGAATTATATACCTTGCATTCCTTAAGAGGGGTCCGTCCCAAAGGGGTTGAGAAATCGTGCTCAGCGGCGGGCACTGCACGAAATAATATTGCACCTTGTATAAAAGCCTACTATAATATTGGTGCGAGTCTCTCCCTGGGCAGGCGGCCCATTGTTGATTGACATGTTTACGTTACTATTCATATTACTGTTACTTCGTATCCGAGTAGAAATACGAGCGCCGATAAACATGGTCAAAACGATGCGCATACAGCAGTATCATACACACGCAAAATCCTGCATGTTGATGTCAATCGGTGCTTGAGGATACAGCCTACTATTTGTAGTAGTGTTAACATGTAGTAAACTTCAAGTCTTATGCTCAATCAAGGTTGCTCGATAAAAATAGTGTCACCATAATAGTGCAAATCTTGCTTATTTACATTGTCAGAATATGTTTTTTTGTGTTGCCGGACCCATACTGATCTTGTTTTTTTAACACACGTATATACGTGTGGAGTGTGGTGCTAACAGTGCTGTCGTAATTTTTTCGTCTCTTTCGTCTACGAAATTTTCTTTGCGCTCGGAGAGCGAGGCGTACTACTATATACGGGTACTATCGACAAAACGACACATCGTTGCCCTCCTTACTGCCTGCTTCTTTTTGTTGTTATTGTTGCTTTTTTTTTGTTGTTCTCCACGCGGTGGAAGAGTCGACAGACCATCCCACATCGTCTACTACTTGTTGTTTTGGCACGACTCGAGCGATTTGCATCTCTCTTGAGTATACTTTTTGTTGTTGCTGTTCTTGTTTGTCACATCTCGAGAGGTTTGCATCTAACAAGAGCAGGCGTTCTTGGTCAGGGATGTTCGTCGCCGTTCTGCCTCTCTCTCTTTTATCGCTTACATCCCTTAAAGGGGTAATTATATACCTTGCATTCCTTAAGAGGGGTCCGTCCCAAAGGGGTTGAGAAATCGTGCTCAGCGGCGGGCACTGCACGAAATAATATTGCACCTTGTATAAAAGCCTACTATAATATTGGTGCGAGTCTCTCCCTGGGCAGGCGGCCCATTGTTGATTGACATGTTTACGTTACTATTCATATTATTGTTACTTCGTATCCGAGTAGAAATACGAGCGCCGATAAACATGGTCAAAACGATGCGCATACAGCAGTATCATACACACGCAAAATCCGGCATGTTGATGTCAATCGGTGCTTGAGGATACAGCCTACTATTTGTAGTAGTGTTAACATGTAGTAAACTTCAAGTCTTATGCTCAATCAAGGTTGCTCGATAAAAATAGTGTCACCATAATAGTGCAAATCTTGCTTATTTACATTGTCAGAATATGTTTTTTTTGTGTTGCCGGACCCATACTGATCTTGTTTTTTTAACACACGTATATACGTGTGGAGTGTGGTGCTAACAGTGCTGTCGTAATTTTTTCGTCTCTTTCGTCTACGAAATTTTCTTTGCGCTCGGAGAGCGAGGCGTACTACTATATACGGGTACTATCGACAAAACGACACATCGTTGCCCTCCTTACTGCCTGCTTCTTTTGTTGTTATTGTTGCTTTTTTTTTTTGTTGTTCTCCACGCGGTGGAAGAGTCGACAGACCATCCCACATCGTCTACTACAACTTGACCTTTTTCTTTCCAATGCATTTCTTAGGGCTACTATACCTGGTAGACCATCTTTGCTGAGTCCCAAAAAGCAGCGCCTGCCACGTACAAGTAGCGACGAGGGGTCAGTCAGCTTGCTCCACCCGTCTACTCGTATATTATTACAGAGCGTAGCCGATGTAATTAATTTTCCCTTCAAAATTATCGCAAGAGTATGGAAATAACGAAATAACGCCAAACACCATCATGTTGCGTGCACAAATAATGCTATACCTGGTATACCGTAGTCAAAGTACTTCGTAGATTTTTTTTAGAAAGGCACCTACGTACGTACGTATGTACACAGAAGCTTTTTCTGCCGGCGCTTGGTCCAAAATTCCACCACTTGAAGCGCTACCAGCAGGTGCAGCAGCGCAATCAAACCAATTTTCAACAAACCGAGACAAAACAAAAAAATCGCCATCAGCAAGGTGATACCCCACTCCTCCTCCTCCTCCCATAGCTCTTTGGTTCTATCGTGCATACCGCGTTGAAAAAATGCTATTTTGTACGACTCAAACTACAAATAAATACGTATACGACGTATATATAAGAAGACTAAATAATTCAGCAGAATGGCAAGAAGGGGCGATTTTTTTTCGCAATTCCAATACAATCAACCAACAACCAACCGCAACCACCACTGGTTTAATACCCTACCGCATCTCTTACCCGGTACTTAGGGGGTGGGTGCAAAAAAAAAAAAAATAACATTGATACGAGTACTGTACCTATAATAGCATTAATACCCAATTTCGAGACTCAGACAAAGGGCCGGGGGGGGGCGGGGGGGCGGGGGCTTACATTAAAGTCCAAGAGAAAAAAATACAAAAAAAAACAGATTCATTATTTTTGCGTTTTTTTCGTAACTTTGTCCAGAAACCCCCGCACTCCCCCCCCCCACTGGTTTATTTTTCATTTTGACTGTAGTCATTTCGACTAGTCATTTTGACCTTGTTAGGGGCGTGGTAGTGCCGTTCTGACTTTTTTTTTTGTCGTGCATCCCTCTGAGGTTGTATATACCAGGTACTTATTCTACATAATGCGTTCAAGGAATGCTACTTATAACTATTAACTACACCTACAGTACTAGACTAATAAGCCACACGGAAACTGTTCCGTGGGGAATGAGGGCCACACTTGGTACGCAATTCCCGTACAACCAACTACGAACCGACCGCATACACAACCAATAGCGTCCAGGCAATACTCCACTCCCCGTCCCATACCATCATCCTCGCCAGAAATTCATGATGAGCAGAAAAATAGTGGACGGGCGCAAAGAAAGCAAAAACAAAAAGCAAAAAAAAAGAGCACCGTGTGATACAAAGCGCAAGACCCCCCCCCCCCCTGGGGCGCATTTCAAACAATACAAGCCCCCTGGGGCACATTTACTAACACACACCCTGGGGCACATTTCCAAGCTAACATACCCCCGTATTTCCAACATTACACGCCCCCTGGGGCACATTTCCAAGCCAACATACCCCCGTATTTCCATCATGACACGCCCCCTGGGGCACATTTCCAGGCTAACACATCCCCTGGGGTACATTTCCAAGATAGCACACCCCCCTGGGGCACATTTCCAAGACGACACACCCCCTGGTGCACATTTCCAAGATAGCCCGCCCGCCGGGGCACATTTCCAGGCTAACACATCCCTTGGGGCAAATTTCCAAGATACGCCCCGTTGCCGGGGAAAACCCGCTTTCGAATTTCGTCCGAGAGAGGTTATACGTAGGGTATGGCACTGCTCAAACACGGCGCATGGTATTGCTGAAACACACTGCTATGCCACTCACTGCTGATTCGCGGCGGCATGGCACTGCCGAAACACGCTATCCTACATTGAAACTGCTGAAACACGGTATGGCCGCAACACATTATGACAGCCACAACAACAACCAGTACACTCTCTCTCTCAAAGCACGGCGGGTCAAGGCACACTGCTGTGTACCAGGTACCAAGGTCGTATTTAGAAGCGCCACCGCGTTTCGATGCCAAAACTTCCCCTCGCAGTATGCAAATACGTATATACGTACGTACTATACCCCACGTCACTACTCTTGCTTGTACGTAACTTACGTACAAAAAAACAAAGAAAACAAGCAAAAGGACGGCTTTTGCCCCAACAAACAAAAAAATAAGCGTTCCTATGTACGTATATAGCACTCATATATACCGTACGAATACCATGTGACAAACGACAGCTATTTATTGTTGGAGAGCAAAAAACAAGCAAACAATGCACACAGCTTCCCACCATTTCGTGCGGGCGGGCCAAAAACAAACACAACAACAACAAAAACAGGGTTGGTCACGGGCAGGGTCAAACCATGCGGGTCAGGTCGGGTCGGGCCGGGCCGGGTCGGGCTGGGTCGGGTCGGGTCGGGTACTAAGGGTGACCCGATTCGATCCGATCCGTGAGAGTTTGAACACCTCCGGACCCTTGACCGACCCGACCCGACCCGACCCGACCTGTGATACTTTCGAAAAGTTCCTGACCCCACCCGCCGCTTGGGGTCATATGCCTCGTGACAAGAGACCCGCAAAACAGCTAATACGACGACAGATTGCTGCGAATTGGAAACAAAATTGGGTCTCACGGTGTACGTGCGTGTGCCCACACCGAGACCTACAATTGAGTATTTTCCAAGCGACAAGCGTACGTACCTAAAGAGTATTTGCAGGTACAGTGACCCATGAATAGAGTATTTCCGAGCACAGCGCCCTAGAGTCTTCTCAAAGCACACACACACAC
>MEHQ01004253.1:0-20749 GCA_008828725.1 Saccharina japonica
TCGTTAATACGGGCCCTAATGGTATTGGAATACCACGGACGGTGGCATGTACTATATTGATACGAGTATTTGTATGGGTATTCATGATACCATATACGTACAAGGTATATGATACTCGTTCGTGCTACTACAGCAGTCAGTCGTGGTCCCGCAATAGTGCGGTGGGCTGCCAGAACATTCTTTATATCTGCACTAAAGTGGGACCCCGAACGAGACCGGGTTGGTGCTGTACCACACTATCTACTGTAGGTGTCTGACATGCCGCGCTATCCTGGGGTAGAGCATGAGTTTAATATGACATCCTGCTGGTCCTCCACAGGTTGCCCACACCCTAGCCGCCTCGAGGGCATCCTTGTCTGCCCTACAGCACAGTATATCATGGCCACGATGGGGCCACGTCCAGCTGAGGGCTGATGTGCTGCTGCCTGCCGTTGTGCAGTTCTGCCGTCCTGTACAGAGTTGCTGTAATAGGTAGACACATGGAGCCGTGGCGTTCCAACCATAGTGCGGTGCCCGCACTATTAAAGTGACAGTCCCGTCATAGTGCGGCAAGTCCCGCAATAGGTCGCCAGTAGCGCTTTGTACGTAGTGCAGTCGTGGTCCTGAAATAGTACAGCTTGCTTCTTCGTACCGGGGGATGCAGGAGCGTTTTCCCTGTCACCGGCGTGCTATCTCATCTTATTTCAGAACGTTAAAAGCCTTATCTTGACGATGCCGATGCAAAACGCTCAATTCCCGTTTGAAGGCCTAAACAATGAAGTTTGGAGCGTGACCGGAAGAAAGCTGTCCGCTACTGAGAAGTGGGGAAACTCGCACGCAGACTTAAACAAGGAGCCACCTCTCAGGGAATTTGTCGAGAAGGAAGCCCCATAGAGGCGCATTTCGCCTCACTGGTCGCCAGTTACAGACCGACTAGCAGCGAGGCCGTGTGGACGTCCTGTGGTGGTACTGCTGAAAGGGTTTCCGATTGCGAAGGAGAAGACCTGGTGAGAAAGTAGTACGTAGTTTTATCTACAGTACCTTGCAGAGCATACTTCTCGAAGCGAACACGATTGGCCTGACACAAATGGCACTATTCCAGTAAGTATTGCTGTTGGCATACCAGGTATACCACCATGTTCGGGTTCATTGCGTTATCATCAAACCTGTGTCCAATTTCCGACGTCCGGGTTGCCATATTTAGATCTCCGTCGACAACCCGACCGGATGAAAAATCTCAAACGAAGTGGTGCAACGGTAGATATTGTTTTCAGACACGCCACCTTTAGCAGGAGCAGCAACTTGCAAGAGGAGCACCAGAGAGTGCCAAGGTGGCAGTCCAGCAGCCCCACAAAAAGACCGATTTGGAACGGAAAGTAGGGCTGGCCGCACTTAGAGTTTTTCTGCTCATGAGGCATGTGTGTGCAGCCAACGGTTGCGTTGCTCGCCACCGCAGCGCGCGCGACTGCTACTATACGAAAGTTGAGGAGATTCATATCACAAATATAATCAGCAGCACTACAGAAGTCAATGCCGTACAGCATATATAGATACTATGCGTGCCGCAGGCGGATGCGAAGCAGCCATAGCTTCATTGCGGTGTGCTTACTTATTCGAATATAACTAAGTTCAAGGTTTGAACAAGCTTTGTCCTATGTGTCACTGGTCCCACTTCTTTCAAAAGTACACAATCTAAAGGGCGCCGCGGCGTGTGATTGTGGAGACAATTTGGAAGGGAAAAATCTGTAGAAACTAATATGTTTCCTCCGAAATAGCTCTGCCCACTACCACAACATAGAGTCTGCGTCAAGCAACGCGTACACCCTGGCGGCAGTTGCAACACGTATTTGATTCGTCAACTTTGTCGTACTGCACCTATAAGTTCGTTTGAGTGCCTGCTGGGGGATTCTACTCGGCGGTCGTTCCTCAAAGTATCCCTGACGTACGGAAACTTGCGTGCGCTTGTTTGTTCGGTGTTTCAAGAGCAGCGCATTTAAAAACAGTAGGACCACAATAATAGCAAGCTTGCAGCCGATCATGCCAGCCACCGCGTGGAACCTCAACACAAGCTTTAGAATGTGGTCTACATAAGCAGCAGCCAGCCCCGCTGTAGTTTCCAGCTGGAGTTACCCAATTTGTGTTGTGATCGCACTTTGCGGTTAGACTGAATAAACCAGTGCCTGGCCGCCGTTGCATTCCCTTGTTTTGTTTTCGCGAAGGATGAAATATTGCTCACGGCAGTGGACGCGAAACCAACAACTCACAAGGACCGCGACAAGACCAAAGAAGACAAATAGATAGTGCCGTCGTCAACGAAGCCAAGATTGGCTATTTCGCCACCAACCCGCGTGATGCGAGCCAGTCTTCGTCGTTCGAAGAGCCCCGGGCCAGCGATGGACGCGCGCTTGCTCCACACCGCGTTGTATTCGTTGGCGTTTGGCACATTGTATTGAGGAGGGACGAGAGAAGGGCTTTGTTTTGCTGGTTGTGCAGCAATATGCTGGCATGATCCCGTTGTTTGTTTGTTTTTGAAGTGTCGCTGCAACAGGTGGTTTCCTTTGGCGTTTGGTGTTATTATAATGAGGGGAAGAAGGCCAGGGTCAGTTCGCCTGCTGCTGTTGCTGCACTCTTCAAGAATAAAACCATCTAACCGGTATTAATTATGCGTGTAAGTACCGCAACGACGCTCGGTTTCGGTCGGCTTTTGGTACGAACTTTCAGGGAGGGGTGGAAGGGGAGAGGGTTTTGTGCATCACTGCTGCTGCGCAAATATTCAACCACAAACATTCAACTGAAATTAAAACATGAGGCCATTGATTTCTCCAAGTATGACAACAAAAGGCGTGGGCATCCGTCTGCGGTATGCACGACCTGTATATGGGTGGCACGAAGGCTCCGTGTTTAGCGAGGGTTGCGCTTTCTGAGATTATACGTGCATGAAAAAAAAACATACTCTTGAAGTACCGCTGCCAACCTCGATATTAGGCTCACACCACACCGATGGAAGCTTGGGGCACGTCAGGCGCCTACATTCCAATGTACCCCCCGAAAATAGGCAGCTGCACCCGCAACTCTTGCGATGTCTCGTCACCCCCTCACAAGCACAAGTCAGTGCAGATTTGCACCACATGTGTTGGCTGCCGGACAACGCTAACAATATTTTCTGCTGCGGCTGGATGATTACGAACGCTCAGTCGACTCCTTCGGTATAAACGAAACTGTCACAAACCAGTGGCCCGTGTATATGCACATTGGACCCGGTAAACTCATGCATCAGACGGCCGCCCGCAGCTGCGTTTAAAACACGCGCTAGGTGATTGCTCAATCCGTATTTCGGGTCTTTACAGACAGTATGAACCATGGATAGCCCTGAATGCATCGAAAGGACGAGCTTTGCATTTATTTGCACAATTCGATGGTACACCATATGAATGGCCTGACAGGCTGTTCGGCATCGAAAAAAACTGCAACTGGTAACTGTTCAAGACTGTGCAATATGCAAAGGCAAGTATCTCTCGCGGCGTGCGCCTACCACCGCGCCGCTTGGGCCAACCGTGAGATCGCGTCGCGTAGTTGGCGTCACCACTCTGTGGACTCCATGGCTAAGCAAATTCGAGGTTACACGCCACCCACACGCCAGACAGAGTAGACCCAGTAGAAATCAAACAGAGACTCACTATGATACGACCGTAGCATTGAGTAGCATATGTAAACCACGTGTTTGGTGAGCTGACATATCATGAAAAGGCATACACAGGACGTGATGGCATGACCCATGCTGTGGTGGTGTGCTTGAATTTATGTGTAAGGTCTAGAGTCTATGAGAGCCTCGCTGCTGTGCTGACATGAGGTAGAAGGTTGAAGCACCCACCCGTTCGAAAGCACTCCGCGTCGCGCAGACTTCGCTTGCGGTGGGACTACAGGCCAATCACAATGTATTGTCAGGCCACGTCGTACTTTGAGCCGTCAGCTGCGTGTGGACTATGCGGTACCAGTACGCACATACGTCTATGCTCCTATTTGAAGGGCCCCGCTTATTTCTAGATCATAATTCTAAATCTGAATTATAAATCTGAAAGAACGCGAGTCCGAAACTCCCAAATGTAACCTTGTATGTAAATCGAAAAACAAACAGACGGGGGGATAGCCGAAACCATAAGCGAATCGGTGTATTCTACGAATATCTGCAGTTTCTAGGCTACTTGTATTATTATGTGTTCTGTTGTTTGTATAATAGGCGTGCTCGTACTATTACGGTGGGCCATTTTAGAGTAAATAGGACCTACGGTATACACAAAAACCTATATATTTACCGATTTTTATCAACACTATTTGGTCCTATTTACGATGGTCCTCCGTAATACTGCATCCAAAAGGTTGCATAATCTAGGTGCATACCTGGTCATTCGATCGGAAAACGAGGAAACCGCCTGTAAATGTAATGGTGAAATTTGCCCGAATAGTGAGATGTGGGATGGGACAAGCTGTTTCTCAACGTCGGGATGGGACAGAGAATTCCGAGCAGACAGTGAATTGGGAGTAGTCGGCATTGGGCAGACAACAAGATGGGAATAGTTGGGACTGGACAGACAGCATTGTGGTGGGACGTAGTCGCAATCGGGAGCACGACACCTCCCTGCAGGATGGTGGAGCTCGAGAACAGGAACTAACCACGGTATCGGTCGGGAAATCGCGATCAGGAACGAAACATCACATGGATTCCCATTCGCGTACCGTATATTTTATATCCCGAATTTTACCGCGCGTACCCTTGAAAAATACTAAAAAACCAGATGCTGTGTAAAAGCCACGACAACCCAAATGAATTCCACGTACATAAAAACACAATTCTCTTCATTGTTCCCTCGTACGTAGATTGGTTGGCACTTCTCCGGGACTAATGAGAATCGACCGGGCTCCATCAGCCTTCGTCTCTGGCTCTCGAAGCTTCGCGTTCCGCGCGTAGCGGAAGGCGAGTCCGCCGGCGCCCGCGTCGCCACTCAGCCAGGTGATAACAAGTTCATGTTTTGAAACGGCACAAAAACACGGGGCATACACGACGTCTTCACTATTTGGCCTGCTCCTGCGCATCCACCGGCAGCACGAGCCCTTACCTAGGCCCCCGGTTAGGCCTACTCGGGCCGAGGTCGAAGCAGGCGGATACGGTAGCGGGATGAGCGAACGAAAAGGCCCACCTCGTGTCGAGTACAGGCCTGGAAGCATGTAGAAAACTCCGAATCCATGGGCTTCGTCGAGAGGAATCTGGGTATCATAGATATGTTCGTATTATACCCTCACGCCGTATTCGGTCATTTTCCGAGTATCGGCGTCGGATGCAGATGCTTCAGTTTACCGTACCGTAGCACCCCTAATTATTACACGGTAGTACACCCCAGGATAGTCATTAATGGACACAGACGACACACACTTATGATTGTGATGTCGCACTCGTGTTTCCAAACTGGTCCCTCGCCAGACTTGAGCTATTCCAAAATACCTGGTGTAAATATTGCCACCGGTAGGGCTGAACGTGAAGCATCGCGACAGCCGCATAGATCAGAGTTGGCCACCACAGCCACAGGCCCAATAGACGAGATTAGTAACCGTCAACCTATGGCTGTAGATTAAATGATTTTGGCCTCCCACCGCACACCAAACCCGTGCTACCGGGTCAATAAAGTAATACACTCGACTATTACAATGTTTGCCTCAACATAGACCCTACTCTTCTGATATCAAAAACATAAGGCCGTCAATCGCCAGAAGTTGCTGTAGTACATAAAAATATTTAGTATGTTAAGTAGATGAAAATATTAAAATGAAAAGGGCACGGTGTTTTGTGGGTTCGTCGAAATACTTGATGCATATCAGCAAACCACCAAAATTAAGCCAAACTATCTACATCCGGTCCGGGTGGAAAGACAGCGTAGCCGATATGAGCAGAGCGGTGTTTCTACATGGCCTACCCGCGGCCCCTCTTCCGTTGATATAGGAAAATAAGGTCAGGGCAAGAGTGCATATATGCACCATGAAGGGGAAACATACATGACGCCCCAGTACAACGTTTCGCACCGCATGCATTGGCTATGGTGGTTAATCGCACAACCTTCGAGCTACCGACCCGAACAGTGTTGTTCACCCACGGTATTGGTCACAACCCACTGCCACGGTATTTGCTACAACCAACTACATGCGATCCTCGCCCTGAAACTATATCCCTGGCAGATAGTCGCCATCGTCCTTTGCCAGGGTCGGAGATCCCGGAGACGAAACGTGGAGGGTGCTGTCTGCGGTGATGACCTTGGTGTGCTGGGATGTCACTTAAAACTCCATCCACACGCCCATCAGCTCCTCGACGACGTCACCGTCCTCGTCCAAAACATTAACAACGGCTTCCACAGGAGTGTCGTTCACCCTGGACGGAACCGCATCCGCAGTACTCGAATCGCCTGGAGATGATTGACGGAAGACGACAGAAGTGGTGAGCGGTGGCAGACAAGCCAACAGGTTTACAAATCCAAGTGTTTGTTTCGGAATTGACAATACCGAACGGCGGCAAAAGTCGTTAGTGGGCTTCTTTCATAAACACGTAGAACGCAGTCCCGTGGACCAGACCGCACATAGGACACGACACCCGTTTAAATTTGTGAAAGTTTAGCGTAGATTTTAGACCACAACCCACCATGTTGGCCCCTCGTCCTTCTCATGATTTTGATATTTTGATACAACACTTATATAGAGCCAATGCACTGGCGAATGGGGTTCTAATTCAGCAGACAAGCCTTCTGTACAAGGACACAGGGGCCAACGCTAAAGAATAAACTGAAATTCTTGTGAATTTGGCGCAGGCGTTCGGATAGCCTGGGCCATAGATATCGGGGAGAAAGCGCGAGTCAACTATTTTCGGCGAGTCTTACCTCGCTCGGAAGGCAGAACGTATGCATCCACCTGAGGTGAGGAGCAGAAGACAAAACAAACACGGACGCACGACGTAAGCACGGTAAGGTCGAGTATAGGAAGTGTAGAGTCCGCTTTATAACGAATACGTTGGCCGTATACTACCTTGAAAGGGAGTTGACAGTGAAGTTGTACACGGGTTGTACATGGGTACGTCTTGACAGCGTTCATTTCCGGTATAATAACCCATAATGCCTTATCATGCAGATTATTTATATTCGGCGGAGTACTGAAATACAACGGCTAGTCCGCCCATGCCTGTTGGTGATGAGACGATGGCCACTGATAGCTCAGGCGACGAGTGCCGTGGACCGTCTCTGTGCTTACTAGGGCACTACAGCGTACTCAGGGGTTGGTTATCACCTCGCTTGAGTCGACGACGTAGTCGAGGTCCTCGAGAATGGCAGCGGTCATCTTCGACAGGAACATGGGCTGCCAACCATGGAGGAGAACATGACGAAAGCGACATGTCAAGTGGTATCTCAAGAACAGAAGCAAAACTGAAAGCATGTACATATTATTTCATTTATGGCCTCGTCGACGCGACCAACGCGTAAGATAATTACAGCACGTACGTCCATCATATGTCTTAAACCTCTGTCTCTTCGACAACAAACCAGGCACATTTTCCTGGTGTGAAACATAATCGCATCGCATGCGTACGCGGAAACTCTGATATCACCTTAGAGTGAGTGAGTCAATGGCAGCATCTTACATTATTCGTGGCAGCTCTTACATTGTCGACGAATCCGGTCATCAGCTCATCGCCGAAGATATCTTCGTCTAGATGCGCGCAGCTCGGTCCTGCGAGAGAGAACAAAATTGTTGCGGCGTTCGATGTCAACGAGATATGTTTTACGATGCCGCCTCTGCGTTTCCGGAGTGCATTGGTGCGGGCCCCATCTCGTGCAATAGACAAGGTGACAGCTGAGCCCTGTTCTGAATCCTGAATCCACATTCCATGGTATATGCTCCTATACATCGAGCTGTTGTTAACAACACACAATTGCCCCGGTATGGCATCTTTTGCGCAGACCGTTATCGATCCTATATTGTTATATTGTCGTACCAAGCTTCTCTCAGAGCAATGACGTCCTTCCCAGCTACTGTAGTGTTCTACTAAGGTGCTAAGGTGAAACGACGTGCCTCACCAGCTTCTCCGTCCACTTCGATGATATCGGCACCAGAACCGCCGATATCAGCATAGGCGCTGAGGGCGGCGGGACATGTCCAGGCAGGGTCTCCGGTCTGGCGGCACGTTGTGCACTCGCCGAAGCCGTGCCCCCAAAGCGTGCTGGGTGAGGGCGTGGACAAACCATGCACGACATGTGGGCAATGTAGACATCAGGATACACCTCGTACTATATAATATACGGCCAAGTAGCACGCCGTGCATAGAGCATGCGTCGTGCTTCACACTCTGAACCCGCAACGAATCAAAAATGACGTATTTTTCCCGTGCAATACGGTCGCCCCGATGGTCTAGAGGTAACCTCGAACGCTTCTGAACGTTGACGTCTGGAGTTCGAATCTCACGTGGGTCGGACTTTTGAGTTTATTTGCAAAAATAAATGAAAAAACGGAATCAACTGCTGAGAGCGCCAATTCATAGTAGCGTGGGTAGGCACAATGCGATGCGAGTCGACGAGGGAAGCAAAGGCTGAAGTCTTCTCGCGATAAAAATGCAAGGCAAGAACCGTAGTGGGGGAGGAGGGAGAGGAGCCTACTTTGTGACCCCGGATCTGAGTTACGACTAGGGAGGAGAGAGAAAGGAAGGGCGAAGATAATAAATGGGATGGACAAAAAAAAAAAAAAAAATGAACTGAATACTTACAGGCAAGCACGTAGGACCCTGTTTTCAGGCATACAGACGTGTAGTGCACCTTGGCATCAATTCAAACTCGATATACCCACTCGAGTGTGTCTACTTCAAACAGGTCAAGTGTGAAGCCTATTCAGGAACTCCACGCCGTGCACGTTCCAAACTTTATCCCGGAATGGTACTGGTACTCTGCGATTTATGGTTGAATGTGGAACACGATACCTGATAGAATAAATTACAACGTGTTATCCAGATGGCACGCGCACGGCAATATAGAAGAAGTGCCTACGTGCATATATTTGAAGCAGGCACCCTCCCTGTTCAGGTAGAGGGCTTCTTGTGGTCCACCAGCGCTTATTCTCGCCCTCTGTGCATGGTCAGCAGAACAGATGCAATCTATGTATTCCACTGTCCGTGTTCAACTGCCCAAACCCATACACATCACGTACAAATTAGTCACAATAATAGGCGTGACTCGTTTGGTCTCCTTTTCCGAATATTTACCATGATGCCGCGGTGTTTCGAATTGACGTCGCTTGAGTCTGCGGGAGTGCCTACGACGTGCACGACATATCGTGTTGCTCGAGTCAACACCATTGGTGTTCACTATTAAATAGACTGTACACAGCTTCAGCTATTGTACCAAACGTGCTCCTTCGACCTTGCTCCTTAGATACATGTATGTGTGAAACACGAGGGAAGCAGCTTGAAAACTAACGGGCTTGCTTCGTGATGGGGGAGTCGAACGTTGACGCATGCGTGTAACATTCACCATCTCCTGACCAGGGATCTACGAGTTCATTGTTTCGCGAGGTGGTTCCAACGTGGTCGCGTCGCGGCACATGATGTATGCTACGGTACCTTTGGTTTAGAACTTGTCGCAAAGCGGTGTACACCTGTCCCCACAAATGTTGAAATGAAAGTGGAATTTTACTTTTCACCGACAGGGACGCCCTTAAACTTCGTCACATTAACTAAAACTCGAACTCTGCAGTGTTTTATAGGCCCCTCTCAACCATCTAAAGGGATTGTTTTATCTGATAAGTGTCTAGCCGGCGAGCGAGAGTGGTCTAAAGCGGGGTGTGGCTCTTTCTTAACGTAGAGGTCTCGTGTTGGATCCTGCGCACGCACACGGGGTAGCCGGAACGTACCATGGTTGGCTGTCGGAGATGGTGGGCGATGGGGAATATGTGTCGAATAGTTGTCACGGAACTGCACACATGGTAGTGGGCCGCTGGATTCATGAGAACCACCACCTGTATATCGAGCACTTCACCTCCCGGGAAAAGTGGTGTCCCCCTTCCAGTCAACGCTTTGGGGTGGAGTGTCCCTTTCTTTATATGATACCACATGTCCTTTTCTGTGATGAGCCTCCTCACTCAAGGGGCTCGTTACTCCACGCACCGTCCAAAACAGTCAAGCCTTAAGCCGATGAACAATCCCGCGGCCTTTCTAGGTATACAACGAGGCACGTCATACAACACGAATGGGAATGGTTTGAGTCTGCACCAGAGGCGCACGCTTAATATAGCTTCGTACGCCAATAAAAAATTGTGTATGCCTACCAGGTAGTTATACATATTATGTAATGCTGAACCATGCCCGTGACACGTCGCAAGGATACGTCTAAAGCATACTTACCCAACGCCGATGACGTGTCCGATTTCGTGCAGGATTAGTCCTTCGAGCGTGCCATCCGCTTCTAAGTTGGAGATATCATCCATGTCAAACGTAATTTCCGCTTGGGCGCTGATGGAGGTGCATTCCGCCCACACACTGGTCGGACCTGCGGAGCCAAGCGTGCCTCCAACACCATCGATTTCCTTTAGCGTAGATCTAATGAGGAGGCGGCCAGCCGGGAGTGACGTAGTTCCTCCGCAAGGAACATGGGTGATAACCTTTGACCACCTGCACAAATGTTTGAAAGTACGAGTGGTCAAATTATATGAAACAGCCCGCAATATACAAAGAACAGCCAAATGTCATCACTGACGCGAACTGCACGTCTCTTCCACACACGGCTAATTATGTATAGGTGAGACTCTAAGGGGACAGACGCAGACGGCGTCGCGGGCGAAGCCGAAAGCGTATCGCCAACACACAGCAACTACTGTTGTGTAATATATTTACGCATTTAATACGTGACAACATTTTACAACCTGGGGCACACAGGAACGAGCGGTCGCAAGGACCGCTCACGGTAGCTAGTCCCGCAAGAGTGCGCATTTCCCAGAACAAAGCGGTCGTCGTTGACATATGTTGAACGCTTGGCGACAATCACCTGTCAGCAGCAGATTGGAAGACGGCCCTGTGTGCAGCCGTCCAGGTCCCTGAAAAGTCAACCTCGATGAAGAATGGGGCCAAGGCTGCGACGGGGGCAGAGATAAATCCATACAAATACGGCCGTAAGGGAACAGTAGAAACGGCGTGTTCGATTTGATCTCAGGACGTCGTACTTTATCACAAAGTCATATCGCCATTGAAATTGAGTAGATGTGTTACTTCCACGCACACACTATTGGGTTTTACCTCTCCAGCTCTCTACGCTCATGTATGATAGTGTATTGTTTCGAGCACACCACCGGTAGTGCTCACATGATGTATCGGTCTGGCAGGACATGCCGCCGTAGTTGCCTGCACACGTGCACGCGTACTCGCCGGTGGAAGAATCAATGGAGCAGGTGCCTCCATTCTCGCAAGGGTTAGGATTGCAATCGCCTGTAGGCACAAACAAAGGTAGTTTTGCAAATGGGTTATTCACGTGTCCTCTCTTTAAAGAACTTCAAAATACTTCACATTACAGCAAATATGAACACAACTAACTGCATGGACCTCCTGGTGGACGCTGCACACTCAAACGGACATCTTAGCACCGTGGTTGCGTCACATATAGCTACGTGTGAAGCGATGGTGCTGTTGTACTTAAGTTGCACCGTTGCTGCTATGGTAGTGTTTACCTTGGCTGCGCGGTTGCTGTTGAAATACGGAGGAAGAACGCGATCGTTTCGTCGTTGTCCTGCCCCTGCTGAGATTACGTGTAATATGTTTTTGTTCCTACTTCCAAGGTGGACAGGAAACGCGGCACACACGCACACACACATATGCACCGTCCGTGGCAGTCACAACAGGAAGGGCTTGATGTGTGACTGTTGCTGTTCCGTGTCAACCACATAGTATACAGTTCCGTGGACAGTGTGTTCGGGCACGATAAAGCCGCAGATCAGCAGTAATAGCAGAGCAGGACCTTTCCCCCTCCCCCCTTACGTTGTGTTGCCTTCCTACTGTCGTTATCTCTCACCATGTATGTTAAGTTCCCAAAGGGACGACGTGAGTTTTGTGTATGGTTAAACCATACGGGTACTTGTGGCGAAAACACCGAGAAAAAATTACGAAACACAGATGTTGAAATCAGCATACAACTGTTGCAAACAGACTACCACGCGGCAGCAGCGGCAGCGGGCATGAGCAGAGCAAGGCGTTTCCCCTTCCCCCGTATACTGTTTTTCCTGCCTGTGATGCTGGCTTTATTTGTCCACATTCTGAGTTTCCAAAGGAACGACGTGGGTTTGTGTAGGTACAGTAAACATGCCTGGTACCTACAGTTGATGTTGTACAGCTCTCTGTCAATGGGGACTGAATGCGGCCCGGAACATAAAGAGATCAGCGGCACTCCTGCACTGTTGATACTCGCAACGTGCAATATAGAGGGGTGCACTCACACACACGAACAGTTCATAGCGACAAACACAAGAAAAGGAGCAGCGGCAGCACTAAGCAGCATGCAGTAGCGGTAGCAGAACCTGCAGCACTGCTAACAGCTGGCTACATCAATATCGTATTGCCTGGTGCTGTTCGGTCGACCTGAGTTGTTGCTGTGGCGATTAGGTTGGTTGCAGTATTGTGGGGCACGAGATGCATCGTGGGTTACTTTGCTGATGTTGCTGTTGGTTGCAGGGGTACAATGTGTTATGGCGTGGTAGGGGGTGCCCAAGCTGTCAGCTGACGGATTGCTGACGATGCCCGTCGTACTGCGTATGCTACCAGCTGCTCGGGCTAGTCGCCGTTCCGTACGTCGCCTGCTGTCCTCTGCCTCCAAAAGCTGCTCTGCTTGGGCTAGTTGGTAGCTTCCTCTGGCGCTAAGAGCTAGCCAGTCGTACCTAAAAGACCGACCGCCTCGAGTAAAAGCTTGCTTGTTTCTATATCTACAGTATGTCCACGAATAATACCGTATCGTGTGCCTCGGAAGTGGAAAGTTATCAATTCACAGTAACTCAAGTCATTCATGAATTAACCCCACCCACTCATACAGTTTATAGCAGAATTTCTGTGATTGGTTCGTTTCGTGGCACTGGAGATGGAGGATTGCAACCTCTGTACGGTGAAGCTGAAGCTTATCTCCTCTGGGCGGTGCTTCCATATCCAAACAATCTTCGGTGGTGCCACATAGTTCCTTTCCCAGGCACCCAAACAAAATACGGCGATGAGAGCACAAAGCAGCGCTATGATATCTACATGTCATCAACATCCACTCACTCGTTTCTTCGGCTGGGGCTAGAGCCGGATCGTGGGTCGAAGCTGAACTGGATTCGGTGCTCGGAAGTCGAGGCGGTATCGGAGAAGGATCTTTGGGGAGACATTCAAGGTGATCGTTGGACAACAAAAAACGCCACAGCAAGCAATGGAGGGTGTGAGAAAGGGTCAGGGATACTGGTTTAGGGCGAACGCTGCAGGCGTGCTGGCACAGCCCAAGTTAACAAGCACTGTCTACCTACTATCGCTTTTCAGACGAGACCTTTCGATATCTCGAGGGGTGCGACAGCATAACTTGTAGTAATAAACTCACGTACTACGCAGCTTCCACGGCAAATGTCGCCTGAGGAACGTTTGCATGCATTTCCCACTGCCGAACAGAATCTCCGCACCGAATCTTCCGCATCCTTGTCGAACTCGGCCGGGTTGTTATCATCCCAGAAGCACACTTCCACAAGGCCCACGTCGCACAATGTCCTCCACGCGACTTCACAGTCGAAGCACGTGAAAAGCGACCTGGACTCGAGGTGAAGCGCATCCTCTATTGAAGCATCGCTCGAGGTGCGGAGCATCCTGGATGGCACCCCCAAGCGGAATGTGTACAACGTGTCACCGGCCTCTAGGGTCGTTGCGTGCCCCGAGACGTCGAAGGTGTAGACGGATTTTAGGCCGAATTTCCAATAGGTCACTCGGTAAGGCTCATCACGACCGTCGTCCCACACGTCGAACCTGTACTTAGTATTGTACGATTGTACAGTTATCCTGTTCCTGGATAGCGCCTTAGCCTCAAAACATGTACCTGCCAGCGCGAACAAGATCGATCCTTGCGCTGCACGTGAGAGCTTCATGAATGCTGCTGGAAGTAAGAACAAACGTGGGGGGTGGGCATATCGAACTTTTAAATACGGGGGTTTGAGGCCAGCAGCGAATTCTTCCCTGCGGCTTTGTCTAGATAGTCTACAACAGACATTTCGTGAAGCGTGTACCACCTCCGGCACAAATCGTACAGTACATGTCGACAACAACATGCTGCCGTACCAGTACATGACATAAGCTGCTGCCTATTGCCGTGAAGGGCCTATCCACAACAGGAGAGGTTTTACCACACGTGAGGCACAGCAAGGCCATGCAGGAGTTTATTCGTGGACCCCCCCGACCCGGGTTTCCGGCTCGCTTTAATCTCTAGATGCTTAGAAATACAGAACATATCGCTGCTATTTTAGAACACTGCGTTTGGCACGTTCCACGGGTTTGTTCATTGGTACTACTGTAGATTATATATTCTTGTTTACTTCTGTGTCTCATCTGCAGCACTTTGTGATAGTCATCTGCACCAAGATTGCCCCCCGGTGCTTTCTCAACGGAGGTCCACACCTCGACTTTGAGGTGCTGCTGTGGTCTGAATTGGATGAAAGTCAGAAGACACAATTGAGACAAAACTACAACCCCCAAGTGCACATTTTCACTTCACTTGCGGGCAGCTACACCTAACCCCCCTCACAACCAACCACAGCCCGAGAGAATGGGTAACGCTCATTATGAGGTGCGTGAAGGCGTCAGGTGCACCGAGCAGTATTCGTAAACGGCAACGAACGACTCGGGGATTGAACTCGTGACGTCACAGTTGGCAGCCAGCATCACCAAATAATTGCGAATTTGACGATTTGTTTCGTGATTCTGCGCACTATAGTACTTTCTATAGGTATAGGAAAACACATATACGAAGAAACGACTCTCACCAAACGTTAGCTGGGGTTTTCGCAGACCTTGTTCAGTACTAACATAGCGCGAACTAAACGAATGGGTTAGGGTACACATTTTGTTTCCGTTGAAGGTAGTTAAGTATTGGACTCAAACAACGGCAAAATACGCCGAAGACACTGTCTGTCTGTGGATTCTTGAAAAAATGCATCAGTTTTTGTGATTTATCCATATTATTTGATGCTGCTCGGCAGTGGTGGTGATGGTGGTGACACACGGATCTTCACGACTATGATGGTTTCGGTATGCCCCGCGGGGAAACGGCTCTACCGTGCGCCACCCGACCACCCTCGGCACCGCGCCGCGCCACGCCCGCCCCACGGATCAGCCCTCGGTGACCCCCGCCGAGAAAACGGGCTCCGATGCCGAACTCGGCGAGCGAGGGGTGGGGGGAGGCGCCGTTCCGGGGACACCTCGCTCTGCCCCCTGGAACAGGGCAGATCCGCGCGGAGAAAGGGGTTCACAGCGTATTAGGAGGCATTTTCCATCCGGGGTTAGGGCCCGTGTCTTATGGGTCTCGTTGCCATGTAATGGGCCGGGCCGGGCCGTCAATGTTCAAAAGTGTGATGGGCTAGGCCGGGCCGCGGTCCATCCTCTGAAAAATTGGTGGGCTGGGCCGGGCGGCGGCGGCCCATCCTGTGAAAAAATGGTGGGCTGGGCCGGGCGGCGGCGGCCCATCCTGCGAAAAATTGCCTGGCCGGGCCGGGCCGCGGCCCATCATATCGAACACTGAGGGGCCTGCCTGGCCGGCCGGCCCTGCTCGGCCCAATCCCGGGCTGGCCCACCAGCGTCGGCCCATGACAAGCGCTGCTATCTTCAGGCTTTTTGTTCAGGAATTCTATAAGCGTATTCGATTCTGCTAAAAATGGACAAAGTACCACATGATCTGTATTTCTTTACGACTAGGAATCAGGACAGACAATGGGTAACTGAGTAGTCGGTTAGAAAGAACGGTTGCATGTGAAGGCAGCACACACACACCTATAATATATATGAACAGGTGGATGGGAAATGCGAGTAGGAAGGGGTACGTCGTACTTTCAAATAAATATCCCATAGTTGTGATAAAAGGTTAAGAAGGATTTTATTCGGATTTTCCTCAAAGTATATTTTATAGCATTATATGGGTGCGTAGGGACCTAGGAGTTCTGGGGGTCTTGGGGGGGTATTACTCGTATTGGTATGTACGAGATATGTGTGTGTTCTTCATATTACATATATATATGTTCTTCGTTTTTTCCTTCTCGCTTTTTATTTTCTTTTCTTTTTCTCTTTCACGCAGCAGATGGATTGTCAGCAGGGTGGTTCGTGCCTGTCGTATATTATATGGCGTTGCATCGTCTGCTCTGCTTTCTGCATTCCAGAGTAGTACCAGGTATATCTGTGTCGTTGTTTTGTGACCACATAACTGGTACCTCTCTAAAATGAAGGATCAGCACGGATACTGGGCGTGCTGGATGTCGACGGGTAAAAATAGCAAACCGTTCTTTCTACCCGTCGACATCCAGCACGTCCAGTGTCCTTGCCGATTCTTCATCCAATTTTTTTGTTTTTGTAGAAAGAGATACCAGTTATTATGTGGTCACAAAACTACGACACAGAGATATTACGTTGAAACTGCAGTAAGCAGAGCAGACAATGCACCATATACAACGGACACTACCTACCCTGCTAGCGATCCAGCTGCGTGAAAGAGATACAAAAAAACGAAAAGAAGAAGCGAAAAAGAGAGAATAAATAGTATAAAAAACTAACAAACAAACCAGAACAAACAAACACACGAACACAAAAACAAAAGAAGCAAATCAGTGTGAACTCACAGCTGCTCATAAATCAACCTCGTATCAGGTACCAACCAAGCAGGCTGAGAGCTGAATACTGCAGCAAGCTGTATGTAGTACATTCCTGTCCCACCTCAGCCGCTCGCTCTGTGTGTGGTTTGGTGCCAGGCGGTATACGTATTCATCCCCCTTCACTCTCGCTCTCGCCCTTCGCCCCTCTCGCGCAGACCGGCCACCATAACTATTTCTCAATTCAGCGGTGTGGGGTCGTTGGGCTCACGGTTTGAGCTGTTGACTTTTAATGATCATTCAAAATCGGTTCGTCCTGGCAAGAGGACGACCAAGTCTTATTTTCAGGGTACATGTCGTCCGCTAGGGGTTTTTCGTCTAAAATACAATCTCCACGTACATATACAATCAGCAGGTTACAAACGCATTTCAATGCCTTTCGATATATGTTTGGGCCTTTCAATCCGGTCGGGGTTGTTGTGGTAACGTCTATCCGTAGCAGGGCTATACTAACTAGAGAACAGTCGTTCGTACAGGAGCAGGGCAAGGTTAATCCGAGAGCGCCGTCTAGGAAAGCACAGATAGATAGGCTTGCTTCCAAACACGAAAATCACGCGAGCGAGGAGGCAATGCACCGTTTCTTTGCTGAGTGATGCGCCACATCCTTGCTGTTGTTGCCGGTGGGGTGTGACGTCTCCCGTCAATGCCGGCAAAGCCAAATTCCCCGTAAATTGAAACGAATCATTATCACTCACCACTCACTACTCACGTTGTATCCGTGACGCATGCGAGATGAATGCCCAAATCAGCCCGATGTGGAGAAGTGTTGTGGCTTCCTGCCGGGTAGTGAGCAGCGCCCTCTTCTCGCGGTGAGTACGTAGGTACTGCTTGTAGATGCAGAAACCGTGTGTACAAACAACAGTGTTGGATTTGACAGTCGGGCGAGCGCGTCGCTCGAATTTTGCTCCGTAAAACAGAGATCGGCCGTGCATGGGCGTCTGTGCGATGCAACGAAACTGATCATAACAAAGTTCGCCCAAACCGTGCCGATAGTTTACAACGATGTGTGTGGTGTGCGTGTTCTTCACATTAAACCTTTTTTCTACCCGTCCACATACAGCACACCCAGTGTTCGTTCCGATTTTTCGTGCTAAAGAGATAGCAGTTCAGTTGAAGTTATGTGGCCACAAAACCACGACACAGGTATCCTATTATACGTCGTAATCGACAATGCAGTGCCATGTACGACAGGCACGACCCACACATGTTAACAATCTGGGTACTCCACATTGTAGAGGAATATTTCTGGGGATATTGCTTGGCCCTAATTATCCGTATACGCACACGTAATGCGACTATAACTAGCTACAAACCAAACAGGGAGGTGGCCTATGGTGCCCAGCTCCGTATTTATGGTGCTGGTTCGATTCCAGGGTGGTTACGGCTTTTCTTTCAATCGGCGAGTTTTACCCATTTGATGAATTTTGACCGTTTACGGTTCGCTCGTCTCGCTCACGGCCTACGGCGGCTCTTGCGGAGGACTAATAATATCTTTGCACCTTGTGGGTGGGAGCAGGGTGCCAAATGGGATCAGATCCGGGTGGGATCAGGAAAACAAGCAAAGTCCAGTTTGGTTCCCCGCCTTTCTGTAGAGAACATTTCCAGAACTTTCTCCTTCTACATGTGGAAGGCTGTACTGAGCGAAAATATGAAGAGACAAATAAAGTGCCGTGCCCCCCCGGAGGAGATGTGACAGACAACATAAAACGACTTTCTGAAATATCAACCATTCATCTTCGAGAAGAGGTCTTCGTAAATAGTTATGATGAACTGGTAAGGCGTTACATATCCCGGGTTACCCCGATGGTCAAGTGATACCCTCGAAAGCTACTACTTTTGTACGAGTTGGTTTCCGAAGTTCGAATCTCACGTGGGTCGAACTTGTTAGATTTTTTGTAAAATAATATAAAAAACAGAATGATGAGCTGCTGAGAGCGCTTAGCAGCGTCGGCAGGCGCGATTCGATGCGAGTCTACGAGGGAAAAAAGGGCTGAGTTTTTCTCGCGATAAAAACACCAAGGCACTAACCGTAGTGAGGGAGGAGGAGAAGAGCCTACTTTATGACCGCGGATCTGAGTTACGACTAGGAAAGGGAGATAAACGAAGGGCGAAGATGCTTATAAATATCCGTCAGTTCCACAACGGCATGCGCGCTTGCGTGCGCACAGATGGTGGTCAACACTTAGAATGGCTTCATGGCAGTGGCTGCAACAAAGCTGCGTCCTGTTGCCGTTGCTGTCCAAAGTTCTCCTAGCGGTTGTGATACACGTTGTTCTCGTGCGCTCCAGTATACACGACGATATACATACGATGTGTTAAAGGGCTTGGTGCATGTCGATGAGGATGTGGTGGTCCAAAAGGAGGTGCCATTGGCACGCGGGCTAAGGGAAGTGTGGGGCATGCAGTACGCCGATGACGCAGGAGTTGTCTCGAAGTCAGCGGAGGGACCTGCTAAAATGACGGCAGTCATCGTGACTGTCTTCGAAGCATCAGGCCTAATGGTCTCGGAATAGAAGAGGGATATGATGCTTCAACCAACACGATACCAGACATTCCCTTCTCCGCCGCTCGATATCGAAGAAGCTGGTCAGAAGTATAGACAGGCGATCCAGTTCCTGTATACACATAGGCGGCCTTATCCACCAAGACGCTGATCTCGCTCGGAATCGAACGGCAGATTCGGCACATACGGGCATGCTTCAAAACGGTTCGGACCGGAGTTGTACGGTATGAAGACGGCCCCGCTCAGTCTGAAAGTCCACGTCCATGTTGAAGGCTGAGGTGATTGAGACCCTGCTGTACGGATGTGTGACGTGGACTCTCAGTGCACAACACTTTGCCATGCTCCAATCGGTACACCACCAAGTTCTCCTGCCTTTCATTGGCTCCCAGCGCCGACAGCGTGGCGACTACAGGAACTCCTTGTACGCGGAGGCCCTCAATCAAGCAGACATGATGCGAGAGCATCGAACACGACCACCCGTAAACGGCGGCTATTCTTTGCGGAGGCCGTGCCACGGCAACACAACAAGGAACGGGCGACTACACATTCGGGTGATGTTCGCGATCATGGCCGGTGGGGAGGGCCAGAGACCGGGTGGACAGTCAGACCCTTGCCGGAAATTCCTTGATGACCCAAAGGGGGTTCGAGCCACCGAGGGGTCCACCGTACATTGCGCGTTGGTGTTTGGAGTAGATAACGCGGTGTGGACCGTTGAAGCAAAGGAAGCCGGCAAGGGGTACAGGCAGGTTCTTGAAACAGCTACACGGTTCATGGTCAGGTGGCACAAGGTTGAGGCGGGCCTGAGCAGGCAGCGCCACGCATCCGTTGTGGGCGGTGCACGAAGCAATGATGTAGGGAAGAGGGCAACGGCAATAATCGTAAGGCGCCCGCGGTTGGCTATGCCAGGAAAGAGATAGCCGATAGGGTGCCATGGTACCAGTTTTCCAACTAGTGAGTAGAATCCGTCTAGACTACCCGTACCGTACACCTCTGCGACTGACTGCTTCGAATACGGCGCTGTTGCTTTTGGCTTTTGGCTTTTGTTTTTAATTCATACCGTCTGGTTCTCATCCCTGTGGTACGAACGAAGTACTGCCTGGTTTGGTGGATGGCGAGCCTGCTCGTATCGGTGTTTTGGTGTTTTCCTCATTGGTTCTTTCTTTTTTTCTTCTAGCTCCTTTGATTGGTGTTCTGTATTGCCCGTCGCAACTCCTCCAAGAGGGGGGCGCACGACAACAGCGATGCTACAACCCCTCGCAATATATAAACAACTATACATTTACGTAAACCAGGGTCGGTCGTTACGAGTGGACCGTAAGACAGCTCTTCTTCGTGACAAAGGGCCCA